>JASDQU010028797.1:1106-12327 GCA_032191745.1 Picea mariana
AACCAAATCCATTGTTGGAAACTTGATGGCATTGAGCAAGGAATGAAGGGGTTTGCAGAACAACATTCCATTGTTTACAAATTGTTCTAAATCTTGTTAATACTAAAAAAGGGAGCCAAAAAAAGATCAGCTCCAAAATTTGGAATGACAAACAACTCCACACTGTTGGATCCATAATGGTATGTTGAACTTGCCTAACAATGACAAAATATGAGCAAAGTGAATAGAAGTATTATTTAATGAAATGTTAAGTATTAAACCTTTAATGAGTAACACAATGAATAAAAACATAAATATTGCAAAATAAATGAACAAATGAAGAAAAAACGAAGTAAATTAATATAAGCATTAAATGTAAGGATGTATATGTATCAAGTATATTTAAAACCCGTATAATTTTTAAAATACATCCAATCAATACATAATGTGAATACCAAAATGATTACATATAAAAAAACATAAACTATGAAGATATAATAGAAGCATAAAATTAACAAACATCAATCACTTTGAGGAAGTCTCTATCACTAATGTGTCCACCATAAAGAACCAATATTTAACATAATGAAAAGGACCAATCTTCAATATAGTGTTTTTAAATTGATTATATAGGATTCAAAATACACATATTATTTAATTAATAAGAATTAAATAAAAATAAATTATTATGTAATTTTGCTTATAATTATTAAATAATAATAAATGATTAAAATTAATTAATTACTAATTATATATTAAAAATGTAAAAAAAACATTAATGTCTTAATTAATTAATACCTTAATGTATTTATATTGTATAAATTAATATATTTAAATATATAAATTGCTAAAAAATAAAATAAAAATTATTTATTAATAGTTTAATAAAACATATATACATTAATAAAGTATTAAAGTTTAAAAAAATAGAATAATACATAATATTAATAAAGTATTTACAGTGATTAAAAAATGTTAAATTTTTCATTAAATTATTATTACTACAATATCTAAATTTGTAATCACTCTATTGTTAAAATATTATTATTTAAATTATTATTTTATTATTAAAAAATTAATTTTTATATAAATAACTTTAACTTTAATAAAATGATAACCTTAATTTTAGTAGGAATAACCCTAACCTTAATCCCAATATAATCCAATATAATAGTATCTCTAATAACTATTAACAATAATTGAAATTTATAACAAGACTAATCATTTTTCTTTTAATATTTTAATATTAAGATTTATCTCTAACTCTAACTTAAATGTGTAAACATAATATTAATATTAATAATAATGTCTAAATAGTAATATAACTATCTCATGGAAACAATGAAAAAATAAACAACAAAATTACATTACATATAAGAATAAACTGATTGCATAATGCTCCTATCCATTAATAGTAAAAAACCATTAATATTGTAATTTTAATTGTTCAGATGACAATTTGAACAATTTCGTTCTATTCAAGTTGGACAAAAAACTTTGCATCAAATTGTAAATTTTCTTTGCAAGTTAAATTTTTAATCAGTGTATTGTTAAATATTATAACTTTCTACTTTTGTTTGCATACTTCTAAACATTTCCTTTGACTATATTTACATAAAAGCCTTGCACCAATATTAACATTAGTTTATGTCCTGTAAAATAACATTATGGCCTCTAAAATATTTTATAGAAATTAGGGTTTTTGATTTGTTGGGAATTTAGCCGAGGCTTGAGAAATTCTTAAAATTAGTATCATCGATTAACGATCATTCTCATTCTCAGTGGGTTTATATACTACATTTTCAATTTTCCAATTTACCCAACAGAAGAACCACAAGATGATTCTAAATTCCAACTATGTTTGGGATTAGATAAACATTTATAGAGCAATTAAGTGCACAAGAACTATAGTAAAAATTTGCAAGACCCGGTCGTGGAGCTATGATTGTGATTCAATATAAACCTTATATAATCTGGAACTGTAAATTGACATTGCTCTTTGGTAGTTGGTTGGAGTACAATTGTGTGGGAATTCAATTGTAATGAATTCAAATGCACATTTAATACTATTTTACAAAGATAGTGGAAGACTGCATGTGTATATGTTAGATGTCATTTCCTATATTTACATAAAATCCTTGCACCAATATTAACATTCGTTTATGGCCTGTAAAATATTTTATAGAAAATAGGGTTTTTGATTTGTTGGGAATTTAGCAGAGGCTTGAGAAATTCATAAAATTAGTATCATGGATTAAGGATCATTCTCAGTGGGTTTATATACTACATTTTCAATTTTCCAATTTACCAGAAATTCATAAAATTAGTATCATGGATTAAGGATCATTCTCAGTGGGTTTATATACTACATTTTCAATTTTCCAATTTACCCAACAGAAGAACCACAAGATGATTCTAAGTTCCAACTATGTTTGGGATTAGATAAAAATTTATAGAGCAATTAAGTGCACAGGAACTATAGTGAAAATTTGCAAGACCCAGTCGTGGAGCTATGATTGTGATTCAATATGAACCTTATATAATCTGGAACTGTAAATTGACATTGCTCTTTGGTAATTGGTTGGAGTACAATTGTGTGGGAATTCAATTGTAATGAATTCAAATGCACATTTAATACTATTTTACAAAGATAGTGGAAGACTGCATGTGTATATGTTAGATGTCATTTCCTATATTTGCACAATAATTTAAATTTGGTTTAATATTAAGAAGAACTATCTTTCTTACAACTATGTTCGCAATTCTATGCTTCCTTAAGGTAGGTTCGCATGTTATTTAAACATTGAATTCTGAATCCAACCTTGGAATATCTAGCGTTTCCTTTTTTTCTGGTGTTTTCTGCTGCTGTTATTGGATTTTGTATTGAATTTTTTTGGATTGTTAATATTTGTTTCTGTGAATATCTCGCTTGGCCGAGGCCTGGTCACACCAACCTTTAATAATTTTTGGGTCATATGATTTTTTAAGTGTCTTCTCCAAATTACATAACTTGAATCACCCTGCCTTCCAAACTAATTATACTAACGAAATTTTACTGAATTTTATATTGAATTGTTAAAAAAAATCTCCTGAATTGTATGACTTGAATATCTAAAAGTCTTTCAGGTTTATTATTCCCTGCCTCTAGTTGGAGCAGGAAGATATTTAATAACTTGATCAAAATGCATTGATTTATGGTTTTCAAAATGCATTGATTTCTTTAACAGTTTGATAAAAAATGCATTGATTTATGGTTTTCGAGTCTATCTTGTAAGAGAATTATAGGCGATCAAGACCAGAAATATTGTAATTTAGGAGATGGGCTGTTGTGAGATGAATTTCATCAGTGTTTAATCACTATTTAATAGGCGATTACATAACTCTAATAGGTGATTACAATGATTAATCATGGTTAAATGTTAAATATCATTCCAGAAAGGTTTTACCCCTGGCACAAATGTCTAACCCTGTCGATTACATGCAACCAGCTCCTGGCGGATATCAACTTCATCGTTTAATTATAATCATTTAACATTGATTACACAATTGTCATTGTTTTGGTTCTAAAGTGGCAGCAGCGAAAAACAATGTATAGTCAAAAGATTACTCAGCTTCGGACTAAAGATGTATAGTCTAAGATTGCAGAAGTGTGAACGCAGAAAATTGTGAAAACGCAAGTGAGATATTTTATATAAATTGCAATCGGAATTGAACTGCTCCAATACCCTAATTTTCCATCGAAACTCCAAGTATTCTATAATGGATGAATCGAAGAACCACAAGATGATTCTAAGTTCCAACTATGTTTGGGATTAGATAATAAAGTCTTGAAAAATAAAATTTGAAGGGTAAAGGTAATTTTTTTAGTCCTTACCTAGCACGCTAGATTTGGCGTATGAACCCACTTGTCTAGACACACCCACTACAGTTCCAAGAATACAGTTGTGATTTTCTTGAATAGACATAGAGAGTGTACGGATTACAAACTATTTCAAGCTAAAACCCAAAATTGTATAAAATTTATCTGTAATTTATGTTTTTCAGCCAGAGATAAATAATCCTTGAATAAATATATTGTGAATTACGAATCCACATAATTATTAACACCAATAAATACTAAATTGACAAGATATCATGTTCTGCTTCCTCATGTTGATCAACAATGGAATTAAATTCAAAGCCTTAAATTAAACCCTTGTTGAGCAATGAGTATTCTAAAGGCCTCGAATTTACAAGGGCGGGTCAGGGGTTCGAAACACGGGAGATAAATTTATAGAGCAATTAAGTGCACAGGAACTATAGTGAAAATTTGCAAGACCCAGTCGTGGAGCTATGACATTGCTCTTTGGTAATTGGTTGGAGTACAATTGTGTGGGAATTCAATTATAATGAATTCAAATGCACATTTAATACTAGTTTACAAAGATAGTGGAAGACTGCATGTGTATATGTTAGATGTCATTTCCTATATTTGCACAATAATTTAAATTTGGTTTACTTCAGAATATTAAGAAGAACTATCTTTCTTACAACTATGTTCGCAATTCTATGCTTCCTTAAGGTAGGTTCGCATGTTATTTAAACATTGAATTCCGAATGCAACCTTGGAATATCAGGCGTTTCCTTTTTTTCTGGAATTTTATGCTACTGTCGAATGTTAAATTTAAATGTTAAATATTATTCCAGAAAGGTTTTACCCCTGGCACAAATGTCAAACCCTGTCGATTACATGCAACCAGCTCCTTGCGGATATCAACTTCATCGTTTAATTCTAATCATTTAACATTGATTACACAATTGTCATTGTTTTGGTTCTAAAGTGGCAGCAGGGAAGAATGATGTATAGTCAAAAGATTACTCGGCTTCGGACTAAGGATGTACAGTCTAAGATTGCAAAAGTGTGAACGCAGAAAATTGTGAAAACACAAGTGAAATACATATCAACCTATCTCAATCTATTTGCAGTCTTTGCCACCGACCTCTTTTGTCCTTTACTGATGCAGTGCCAGCGACCTCTTTTGTCCTTTACTGATGCAGAATAGATGCAGAATAGTTATAGTAGAAATCACTTATTTAAAGGCATATAAATCGGAACATACAAAACAGACTCATATAACAGACTCATATAAATCTGAACATAGAAAACAGGGGCATATCAATTCATATTAAAAAAGCACATATCAATTCATATTAAAACAGATATTAATTCATAGAAAACAGGCGCATATCAATTCATAGAAAACAGATATTAATATACCTCAATGTGTTTGCAGAGAAAATTCGTAATCAACCTCCTGTGTCTTTTGTTGCTGCACAAGAATTGTGTTAGAAATCAACAATGGTATCCTCTCTTGATATGTAATCAGATAAACAGAAAGAAATGATCACCTATATGTATTGCCACTTCTCTTCTTGTCATGTCATGAAAATATGCGCAGAAATAAATTTTCAACATGCCTTAGAAACATTACTACACATAAACATAATATACAGGCTAATCCACTCCTCTCCCTGGCCTCTCGTGGCACAGTGAAACAGCGGATACATCTCGTGGAATAGTGAAAGGGCGGACGCATAGTTGATACAATAAATGTTAATAAATGTTTAGTAGACATGGAGTATGAAACAGTGCAGGTAAATATGATTCTATAGTAAATATGATTAATCCATGTCCAGGTAAATATGAGACGCCAGTGCAAACGTTAGGACACCTGGTTCTTCATCTCCACGCTCATCCACGTCCAGGTAAATATGAAACACCATTACAAAATAACACGTTAGGACACTTGGTCCTCCATTGCCATGCACATCCAGGTAAATATTAAAAGTCAGTGGAAAATAACGTCTAGTGATCCATACATTTATGGGAGAGATGGCCAAACCTATCGGACATGAAGAGATAAGTAAGGATATGCCACTTAAATTGATGTTGGGTAAATGTTAAATTGAAGTAATTTTGTTTAGATTTACTAAATCATGATTAGTGGCAATTGATAAGTTGACCTAGTAAATTCTTAATCATGTTTTGTAAAAAGTGAAAAAGTAAACATGATAAATGGATGAATTGATAAATTCAAGAGAGTTAACTAGGCAAATCTCATTCATCCATTTGAATGTAAGACTAAGAATATATTAGCATCTTCACTTTCTAGCCATAAGATTAAATTTTATAATTAAAAGGATGATTAATCCAACAATTCCAATAAGGGAGACGGCTATAGATAATTTATTAGCATAAAAAATATTAAAATGTGATACTTCATAAAAGTAAATTTCAATACTCAAAAACTGAAACATACATTACCTAGACCACTATATGTAATCAAAGATAATATAATTTATCAATGGATAAGAAACAAAAGACTATATGTAATCAAAGATAATATAATTTATGAACATATGGATAAGAAACAAAATTAGGTTTATGATATATTTTTGAAGATAGTTTCTATATTTAAAAAAGTGGTAAATATTAAGATGTGATGCTTCATAAAAATAAATTTCATAAAAATAAATTTCAATACTCAACTAAAACATACATCACCTAGAAGGCTATATGTAATCAAAGATAATATAATTTATGAGCATATGGATAAGAAACTCCTATATGTAATAAAAGATAATATAATTTATGGATAAGAAACAAAATTAGGTTTATGATATTTTTGAAGATAGTTTTTATATTTAAACAAGTGGTAAATATTAAGATGTGATGCTTTATAAAAGTAAATTTCAATACTCACTAAAAATACATTACCGAGAAGGCTATATCTAATCAAAGATAATATAATTTATGAGCATATAGGTAAGAAACAAAATTAGGTTTATGATATTTTTGAAGATAGTTTCTATATTTAAACAAGTGGTAAAAACCAATTGTTAAACTTAGATGTAAACAATATAAAATGAATGTTCAATAGGTAATTAACAAATCTAATTTATAATGTAGAAATGTAATTTCAAGATTTGCTTAATGTATAAATAACCTAAGTAAATGATGTAAAAGTGAAGTATAACTTAGGTCTAATCACAAACATGAATTTAGGAATATGTATAAATAACCTAAGTAAATAATGTAAAAGTGAAGTATAACTTAGGTCTAATCACAAATATGAATTTTCAAATAAATAATTTCAGATTTTTGAGATCATTGCAAAATAAACCCTAAGGCTTATGGAATGGGGAAAAATATGTAAGAGGGTTATTTTCTTATGTAATTTGAGTTGGAAAAGATGCATGAAACATATTATAATCACCCTAAAAACATTAGAATTAATGCATAAAATTGACAAGGTAGTGCTCCCAAGGGATGCACCAACTAGTTATTTAATTTCAGTTTAGAATTGGAAAAAAAAAAATGCAATTACTCCTAAGGGATAAAATGCAAATTAGTAAACCAATACTAAATTAGATAAGAAAAGTAGAGATTACTAGTACACCAAGTTCCTCCATTGTTGTAGATGAACTAATCCAATGGATCAAGTAACCAACATTTGTATGAAAATGAGCCAACACCAAATCCAATCTTGAAGCACCAAAATATTATCCACACATAAATACAAAGTCTTGAATAAATCCACCAAAAGCATTCACATGTGACTATTCAACAAATGCTCTCTCAAATATCCAATCAACAACAAAAATAACCAAGGAGGGGAGCCTCTTATATAGAATTTAAGGTTCAGCAAGCTTAGATTTATCCTAGAAAAACACAAAAAATCATTATCCACTAACTAAATAAGGTGGATAAGGTCAACCATAGATAAAAATATGAGGTGGTTATGATACATATGCACATCTTCAATGATAAATCTCCATTATGGTAGGAAATATCCATCAAATAAGGAAACACTACTACACATGGGGTTAAAATTCCACAAAACAATTCAAGGATAAGGATAAAATTACGCATATGGTTGCAAATTATGACATAATATTAAAATTTTAATCAATTTTTTTTTCTTCAGGATGAACGTTGTACTTCGGACAAACTTCTATATGCGTCAATATTTCGATTATAGTTGGTATGTCTATCGATAAACATAGAGAATTCCAACTACCTGTTTAAAAACAGTTTAACGGTCACTTACTTGGTCAACTTTGACATAGTCAACATTCGTCAGAAGATCGATGGTGGTGAGTGTTTTTGACTATTTTTTTGTAGGTGCGATAGTTAAAAAAAAATTATGCTCATTCTTCAACTTGCCTCAAATCCAATTCTTCATTTTCATAGCTCGGACTTTGTACTTTGAAGGTTACAAATTTTTAATATTACTTTGTCACTTTTTCAAATACGTAGATTGGATCCCTAACCTTTAGACCCTCTTTCATTTGGGGACACAAATTGTTGCCTAGGAAATAGGTATGAACATGTCTATTCAATTCCATTTAATTACTATACAATTTGTATTGGTCTAGTTCTCTTTTATTGTTCAATTTTATTACTTGCTTATAGTCAAGCTTTGGAGATTACGTGGTAAAAATGTATAGTTTTGATTTGTTGATTAATTGTTGACTAGTGTTATAAACCTTTAATAAATCTATGACGAAAATTGATTAATTATCTAGTACATATGGGGTCAATATAATTCGATGACATTTTTACCATAAGAATATATTCATATATTTTACTTATAATACTTCACTGGATTTTGTTTTAAATATAGAAAATCCCATTGTCAACACCCCAAGAGAGTGAAATGATGATTTCTAGGTTAAGGGCTGCATCAAAGGCACATGTGGATGATGGGAAATTTTATTACCCTTGCAGTCAATGCAGGGGCTTGAAAAGAAGAAGACTTGTCAGAAAAACAATTGAAAGACATTGTTGGAGGTATGGGCATTGTGAACGAGAGCATACATACCATCCCTGGTAATTTAGTTATTATATATGTATTTGTACTAATTGTATTTATAAATTTTTCTTCCATTTTAATATTTGTTATATACACTAATGTTATTGATTATTTATAATTGTAAAGATAAATCCTCCTAGGTATCTATCACCGGTAGTAGAAATACTATTGTACAAGTTTTGGAAGATGGTATGGATATTGGAGATCAAGTCAATTCTATGGAAGAAGATGACCCCAATAATCTTGTTGAGACAGATGATGGGACAAATAGATTTGTCCGGGACATGTTTTCTCCAATCGATGAGGAAAACTTTGATGATATTCATGATGAAACTCTGCTTGAGAAGGCAGAACAACCCCTTTATCAAGGCTCAAGAAAAAATATTCTCATTTCTATAATGTTTTTGGTGAACTTGAAGATATTGAATGGTTTTTCAAAAACTTGTCTCACACAGATCCTAAGGTACATAATATAATTCTTCATATATTATATGAAAAGGTTGGCTTTATTTTTTTCTATTTTTGGTGTCAAATAATGTGTAAATTAAGGATGGAATATATTTTATTACTATTATTTACATTAACTTGTTATTTTTTATGTTGTAGATTGTTAGGTGACTTTTTCTTATCCCCGTGAAATAATTTACCTCCCACATATCGAGAGTTGTGTACCATTATGAAAGATATTGGAATGGAGTATCAAGCTATTAATGCATATACGAGTGATCATATTATATATTATGGAAAACATGCATTGGAAATGAAATTATCACAATTTTGAATCAGTAGATATCGAACTCATCAAGTAACAAAAAGGGAACCTCACAAGGTTCTTCGTCATATTCCAATAATTCCATGTTTGCAACAATTGTTTAGGTGCCAAACCATTGTATAGTTTATGGATTACCATGCACAACACATAAGTGAAGATGGTGTTCTTCGAATGCCTGGAGATGGTTCTTCATTTAGGAACATTGAAGAAATATAACCATTTTTTAAATAAGAACCTTCTAATGTTAGGATTTCATTGGCAGTTGATGGTATCAGTCCATTTGGTGAGCTTGGGTCTATTTACTCAGTGTGGCCTATTTTTTTTATAACCAATAAACTTCCTTGGATTTCAATAAAGAGGGAGCACACAATGTTGGCAATGATTTTTCCACGTATTTGTTTACAAAATTGGTTTGAATATTGCATTTTGTTTGTATTATTCGTTGCATAATTACTTATATATATACAAGGTACTAATTGTGTGTACTTTCACCAAATTAGGTAAGTACCAAGTGAAAGAAATGAATGTATATATTGAGCCTGTTGTCGATGAGATACTAAAGTTATGGGTTGGCATAACTAAGTACAACATCTCTACACCAATAGGGAAAATGAAATTTCAATTCATTGGAATACGTACATGGACGATTTAGGATGCCCAAGGGCTAACACATTTTTGTGGTATGTATCATACTACTGCACTTTAATAGTGTATAATTTTATGAAAACATGATGCATGATTCTTAAATATTAATTGCTTGTTATATAAATAATACTAACATTAATCTTTATCTTGTAGGTCTTCAAACAATTTTCATGTCGAGTTTGTGGTCCTAGGATGAAATCATGTTGTTCAACAATCTAGGAAAGGAGGTATTTAATGAGTATAGACACTTCCTCCCTAATAACATCTTTTCAATTTGAAAGAAGAGACTAAAATAAAACCACTAAGAATGACACCCCACCTATGGAAGTTTGGATATAATAGAAATCACTAAGGTAAGAATTTTGTCTATGTGTCATATATATTAATGTTTTGCAATTTTAATTTTTATTGATATATGGTTATTGTACCTAACAATTATTGTTTTAATCTCATTAATTATTTTTCATAAATTTCGTCCAAGGCATTAATGGGCTTCCATGAGGAATGAAAATTTACCCTATACAATTCAATAGATTTACCTACTATGAGCACATACAAATAACTCATTTGTTTGATACAATCCATATAAGGAAGAATGCAACATAAATGTTTTGGAAAATTGTATATGGAAGAAGTGACAAAGAAAAACTTGTCAAAATTTGTACTAACATTCAGGAAGTCAATCATGCACTTTAAAATGAGATTTATTTAAATAGCAATGGACACCAAAATAGTCTTCCATGGTTATTTACAGAGAAGGAAAGCAATTTTGTAAAAGAGGCCATTCGGAAAATAAAATTTTCCATAGGATTTGCTTCAAACATAAATAATATATTAATGAAGAAAGGTGAATTTAGTGGGGTGAAAAATCATAACTGGCATACCTTCATCAAGGTAATTATTTTGGTAGATTTATATATTGGTAAATATATGAATTTCTAGTATTACAATTTGGTTTTATTTTCAAAAC
>JASDQU010028797.1:13091-24020 GCA_032191745.1 Picea mariana
TGATCTGCTCTCATCCATAGTAGGTAGAAAGCATTTATGTTAGTAGGTAGCTTTGAATTCTCTGATGTGATAGTTTTAGGAGTGGAGGGAAAATGGATATAGACACCCTCATTGTGTAATTGTAACATAGAAGGAGAAAAATAGAAGAAGAGAGCATAGAAGAGAAGCAGAGAGCTGTGTAGCAGACTCCATGTACAAAAGTTCTGAAATAATACAAAGAAGCTATGATTCAGACTCATGGTGTCCATATATTCTCTGTGTATGCATCTTTGAATGTTATGCTCATGAATTTTTTACTCTTTCTGTCATGCAAATTGCTTTTACGCTATGTATAAATGATTTCTTGTTGGATGTTTGAAATCTGAGAGGAAAGGGAAGTGAAATGAGTTCCAATTTTTTCTCTATCTGAGTAAGATTCCTGCAAGGAGTGTAGTTGAATTGTCCACAAGGAGTGCATTGACAAAAGGTTCAAAGATTTGTCTCTGAAAGCTCAGGAGAGATAGCGTTTGTTCTCATATTCACACAAGAGGTGCAGTCGGGCACAAAATTCGTGCAAGGTGTGCACAGACCAAGATTAAATCCAAGGGTTGAAACCTGAGAAGTTATTGAAGGATTGTTGTTGTAGGGAGTGCGCGGAGTCGAAGAGCATTCAACACTTCAAGTGTTTGGAGGTTGCCACAAGGAGTGCATGCAAGGGTCTTCTTTAAGGCTCAAAGTCGTAAGAAAGCTCAGGAAGGATAAAGCCTTTGGAACTATTGAGGGCATTGGAGTTTTGTGTCACAAGTGGATAAATCCGAGGGGAGAAACCTTGGTTCACTTTGCAAGAATTAGTAGGAGGGAAGAAACAGACGGTCAAAATTCTCTGAGGAGAGTTAGCGAAATCCCGTCAGCTGTCCGATCTGATAAAGAAGCGAGGAGGTTACAACTGTGTCTGGAGTTCAAGCTCAGGAGATCGTGCACCGTTGGATCTTCAGATAGATACCCATCAGTCGTCTGATTTGACAGGAGTTGCACAGGGTTTAAATCCTCTGAAGCGAGTGAAAGTCCCGGAAGGTATCAGGATATCGAGGCGTCAGATTTCGGGATATCGAGAATCCCGTGGACAAGAGATCGAGTAAATCCATCATGAAAACCCTGAAACAATTAATGAGCCGTCTATCTTGTAGTGTCCCCAAGGCCGAGCTTCGTTACAGATCATGTTTTATGCAAAGAATTGTAAATGTGTTCTATAGGCTGGTGAGCCAAGTTTTGTATAAGTTGTAGGCTTATGTATTTTGTTAGGCCAGGGAGCCTAAGTGTTGAAGGCTAGGAGCCTGTTGATGTACTTGTATGTATGGAGATCAAATAATAAAATATAAACACCGCCAGGTGCAAACCGATCACAATTAATGAGTGATGGGGGACTGAGCGTCCACAGAGTGGGCAAGGAATTAGGGGCTGAAAGGTGGGAAAAGGGGATGAGTGTTGAGCCTAGGGGCTAAGCCTAGGGGGATTAGGCCTGGAATAATATTTTAATATTATTTCCTAAGAATCCATGTGCATATTATTTTTATCCTAAGTCCTTTTGGAAGGGCACGTGATTTCTCAAGTGATGGGAGGTAGGCGTATGGATGGAACACATGTAGTTCCCAGGGTGACAAGTGTCAACCCTGGTGCATGCAAATAAAACAGACGAAGTAAGCCGTGAAGGGGGTTCTCGTCCATTCGATCCGACTACCCTGGGAAAGAGCTGTGGAAACCAGTCTGCAAGAGACCCGCGTGTAATCCTGAGACAGAAATGAAAGCCTGTGTTTTCCTTGAGGAATGCATGTACACCCCGTCTAGTGAGCGTGGAGTCTGTGTCTGTATCTGAGAAATTTTGTGTGTGAATTCCCTAAACTAAGCCTGTGTTGGACTCGAGTGGAAGAATCCTTGGTTGTTGGGGAAAAGATGAGCTAACCTGTGCGTGAAGCCTATTCCGAAATCATTCCGTGAGATTATCCTGTGACAGCTGAACCGGTTTGGGAAGCATTTGTCTGTGTTTTTCGTGGATTGTTGTGACCCCACAGTACTGGACTGCGTGAGGCTTGTTGTCCTGTGAGAAACTCCTCCAGGTGAGAGAGTGCGCAGAGGGAGAAGAGAACTCCTAGAAAGGAACCCTGTAGCTGCTACAGAGCCCGGAGACTTCCGGTCTAGTCTGTTCCTGTAACCCAAGGTAAGGGAGACTGGCAGCCGAAGGACTGTCTAGGTGACAGAGAAGGTGCACTCTCCTGGGGTGGAACAGGCATGTGGGGAATGAGGGTCTATGGGTAGTGAGCGTGGGAGATTCCTGGGAGAGCTTCTTCCTGGTGGATGTGTATGTGCTATCTTCCATATAACCTCAGCCTAGCGTAGAATTCCTTGCCTTGGGGTGGAGCTCGGTCCCAGCTCGGGGGTGACCCACTGTTGAACTGATGAATAGTGTGGTCTAAGGCTGGGAGGTTCGTGGAAGGCCTGCACTTGGTTGGTGAATTCTACAGCTATTCAAAGATAAGTATCTAAATTATGTTTTTAGCACATTTGGCATGACTGTGCTGTGTACATATCATGTTTTCCGCTATGTAAATGAATTACTGTTGGATGCTATAGCTTGTTTAATTGCAGCAGTAACTTATATATTTTACTCTGAGATTTAAGTGTGTTTAATTGTTAAATGCATGTGCTTATAATTCCAGTATGAATTATGTAAAATTCCATGTATAGAATGGTAATTGAGAGGTTTGGAAACCTCGGTAGTGAAAAGGTACACTACAAATTGGTATCAGAGCCAAGGTTTCGACACTGAGCTTAGATGGGCCAGTGGAGCGGTCTTTGGACTGAGAATACGAGGGGAAATTGAGTCGGGAGGACTAATTTCAGACCCTGGTTTGCTCCGAAGCGTCACGGAGACACTTGACGAGTTTTATTAAGCTCAGGAGGTATAGCGGTGCGTATAGCTGGTGTGGTCTATGGCCACAGGGAGACAGGTCTCTACACTGATGGTGTTAGAACCTTAGGATCCGTTTGGGAGGGAAGGAGAACCCTTGTAACCGTTAGATCTGAAGAATGTGCACAAGGATTAAAATCCCTTTTTAAATTGGCACAAGAGTGTGGAAATCGCGATACACGAAATCCTGAGTTAAGTTAGAAACTGTCTGAGCCGTCATATCTCAGTCGAAAAACCCAACAGTCGTTGGATCTGTTGGGAGATGCCCGAAGGATAAACCTTAGTAATTAGGGGTGAAAGCTCTGAACTAGCGAGACGATATTACCCACATCGGGGACTCGGGCACCGAAAGTTGGAAGTGGAAGTCATTCGACTTCACAAGTGGCGAAGAGGCGAGAGCTCTGTGTTGAGGGGCCTAGCTGACTTCATATCGAGATACCGACACTCGAGAACGATGTGGGGCCACAGGAGTCGGCAGGAAGACAGGTGGCAGAGATCGAGAGATCTCGCGAACTCGGAAGTTCGTAGAGTGAGCGCCCAAGTATAGGGTACTCTAAGTTTCGAAGACGCGAGGTCGCGAGTAGCGAAAGCGTGATAAAATTGTATCAGAGATTGGTGCATCGACATTTGGAAGCCAGAAACCCCGAAAGGATCTGCGCCGTAGATCTGAGAAATATCTGACCGTCGGATTTTTCTAGGAATGGACATGGACACATGGTGAAGTACCACGTGCCAGTGGGATGTAAAGAGAAGCGAGAGAGGTGGGAACTGATGACGTCGTCGAAAGCGATGTGGACCCTCATGAACGTACCACCTGTCATGGTGGTGAAAGGCGACAGTTGTGCTGTGGGCCAGAGGATAAGGTAATTCGTGATTTCATGAATTCATGAGATAAGAGCACGGGAGCTCGACATTGAAACTCACGAAGTCACGAAGTAGCGAGAACGAGAGGAGAAAATTCAACATCGCTTCTCGGGGTTTCGTGAAAGGGAGGTGCCAGGGTTGGACGCCACAACTCATGAAGGTGCGAGTAGCGAAGAGTGCTAACACTTAGACTTAGACCTAGGCTACAGTCATGCATAACAGACGCTAGCGAGGGGGGAGGCATACCCATGTCGCATCTCGGGTATTGGCGGTTAGAGAAAATGAGTCGAGGGTCTTAGACCCACGAACTCGCGATGTCGTGAGTTGCGAAACGGGTGATTTGGGTTTCGTATATTTAACCGTCGGATCTTCATGGACCAAGATTCTGAAGTCTCGAAACACCAGAGATTGCAGAGCCAGACAGAGCTTAGAAAACTTTGTGAAGTTGAAATGTCTTTTGTTCTTGTTCATATTAATTATAAATGTCATGGATTGTTCCTGAAGCTTAATGGCCTGACAAATTTCAAATTTAATTGCATAGTGCATGTACAGAATTCAACGAAGGATAGAACTCCAGTTAGTCAACGCCGAGTATGGAGTGGGGAAAAGTGCAGTTTACCCCTGAAATAGAAGATGAACAGGAAGGAAAGGTTGTTAACCTGGGAGTTGAAGGATCGAACTCTAATGGACATGGAAAAGAGATGGATAAGGAAGGACATATGATGAAAATCATCGAAGGACTGCAAAGAGATGCCCAGGCTCTCTTAGAGGATAGCTGAAAGCTCATGAAAATCCAGGATCGGCAGGGTGAATTCAATTTAAAAATGATGAAGCGCCTAGAAAGAATAGAGAAGAAACTTGAGAAGGGAAGAGACTCAGGTACGACAGAGAGTCGCAGGAATCATGGGAGAAGAAATAGATTGAGGAGTGGTAGCCGACATCACAGTCGCTCCCAAAAAAATTTGGATAGGGAGACACACAGCAGTTTGAGCTCGTCCCCTACCCAAAGACATCGATAATCTGGAAGGGAGGAATTGAAAAGAGAGATGAATAAAATTAAACCTCCAACATTCGATGGAGAACATAAGAAGGAGGAAGATGCCGAGACATGGTTGCTGAGCATGAAGAAGTACTTCCAACTGTAGAATTATTCTACCCATGCAGAAGGAAGAATTGCAATGTACCAACTGAAAGGAAAAGCCTCCATGTGGTGGGATCAGTTGGTGCAGGTGCAGCACATCAGAGAGAAAGAGGTCACGTGGAAGGAGTTTAAGAGGTATTTCGAGAAGAAATTCCTGACTAAAAGATACTATGATAGAAAGATAAAGGAGTTCTTCAAACTCAAGCTAGGCAGTATGACCATTGATGAGTATGAACGAAGTTTTCTAGAACTACTGAAGTATGTTCCATTCATCAAAGATGAGGATGTCAAAATTCAGAGGTATCTGAGTGGACTGCCACCTTCCATTGGTGACAAGATTCAATACAATGATCCTAAGACCATGGAAGAAACCATAAGAAGGGAGAAATGCCTATACGAATAGAAGAGAGAAAGGCCTACCTTTAGAAAGGCTTGGGATAACCAGAAGAGGTTTAAGAAAGAACAGAGGTAGAAGGGAAGCAAGCCTTCCTTTTTCAGAGACAGTCCTTGAGGACAGTCATCTTGTAAAGAGCCCAGAAAAGTTGAAGGGAGTGAACAGATGCCAAGGCCTCCACCCATGGAGTGTTGGGGCTGTAAAGGGAATCATAGGTACAGAGACTACCCCCACAAAAAATACAAGGCAAGAACTATCCATACTGTTCATCAAGCTGAAACAGTGGAGGATATGGGCAGCAAAATGCCGAGGATCTATGCAGCCCTGGACAACAAGCAAGTAAAATTTCAATCACACATGATTGAAGTGGAAGGTATGATCAACAACCGACCACTTGTTATTTTGATTGATTTAGGGGCTAGCCATAGTTATGTAGATCCTAGGGTGGTGGAAAGTTTTCATCTAACGAAGAGAAAACATGAGAAGTCTTGGTTAGTGCAGTTAGCCACAGGGACCAAGAGGAAGGTCACTGAATTGGTTAAGTCCTGTTCAGTGGACATGAAAGGAATGAGCACTAAGGCTGAATTGAACATTCTGCCTTTAGGCTCATATGATTTCTTAATCGGGATGGACTGGTTGGACCAACACCATGCCCTTCTGGATTGTCGTAACAAGAGGTTCACATGTCTGGACGAAGAGGGAAATCAGGTAACTGTCCAAGGAATTCCCAAAGCCGTGTCCGTGAGGGAAATCTCAGCTATGCAGCTGAAGAAATGTTACCGGAAAGGCTGTCAATTATTTGCAGCCCGAGTAGAAGAAGTATTCCAAAATATGGTCTCGAATATGGAAGACCACAGGGTACTCAAAGAATTTGAGGATGTGTTTCAGGAGGTGCCTGGGCCACCTCCGAAGAGGGACATCGATTTTTCTATAAATCTTATGCCTGGAGAAGCTCCAATTTCGAAAGCTCCTTATAGAATGAGCACACCAGAGCTAAAAGAGTTGCAACTACAGCTCGAAGAGCTATTAAAGAAAGGCTACATTCATCTCAGTGTGTCACCGTGGGGAGCCCCAGTCCTATTTGTGAAGAAGAAAGATGGGACGATGAGGTCGTGCATTGATTTTCGACAGTTGAATAAAGTCAGTGTCAAGAACAAATATCCTCTGCCAAGGATTGATGATCTTTTTGATCAGTTGAAGGATGCGAAAGTATTTTCGAAAATAGATCTTCGATCTGGATATCATCAAGTGAGGATAAAAGATGAAGACATCAGCAAGACCACCTTCAGAACAAGGTACAGTCATTATGAGTTCATTGTGGTGTCGTTTGGATTGTCCAACACACCTGCTGTCTTTATGTGCTTAATGAATGGAGTGTTCAAAAATTATCTGGACAAGTTTGTCATAGTCTTCTTAGATGATATCTTGGTGTTCTCCAAGACAGAGGAATAACATGAACAACACTTGAGAATGGTGTTGCAGGTGTTGAGAGAACACCAGCTGTACGCAAAACTGAGCAAGTGCTCATTTTACCAAAAGCAGATCCATTATCTGGGACACATTATTTCTGAAGAGGGGATCGCTGTGGATCCTGAGAAGGTACAGGCGATTCAAGAGTGGCCAGTGCCCAGAAATGTGACAGAAGTTAGATCCTTTATGGGTCTGGCAGGCTACTATAAGAGGTTCATAGCCGGATTTTCAAGGATAGCTCATGCTATCACTTCCTTGCAAAGGAAGGAGAAGAAGTTTCAGTGGACTGATGAATGTGAGAGCACCTTCCAGCGATTGAAGTAGGTTCTCACTAGTGCTCCAATCCTGAAGATTGCTGATCCAAGTAAGGATTATGTAGTATGTATGGATGCATGTAAGGAAGGGCTGGGAGGAGTTCTCAGCCAAGAGGGATCTGTAATTTGTTATGAATCCCGAAAGATGAAAGAGCATGAAAATAATTATGCCACTCATGATTTAGAGCTGGTAGCAGTTGTCCATGCATTGAGGAAATGGAGACATTACCTCATGGGCAAGAAATTCGAATTAAGAACAAACCACAATGGTCTGAAATATTTATTTGATCAGCCAACTTTAAATGCCAGGCAAATTAGATGGCTGGAATTTCTGTGCGAATATGACTTTGATATCAGGCATATCAAAAGGAAAGATAATAAAGTGGTTGATGCACTCAGCAGAAAAGTGCATGAATTACATGCTACAACCATTAGCATGTACAAAACTGAGTTGAAAGACAGAATTCTTGAAGCTGCAAATGCTGATTTGCAGTACAAAAGACTTGTAGCAAAGCTACAGCAGTGTGAGAGACCACAGACCGAGGAAGGTTATACCTTAGAAACTGATAGTTTACTTCTGTATAAAAACAGAGTATATGTACCTAATGACCAAGAATTGAAACTGGCAATTCTAAAGGAGATGCATAACATGGTTTATGCTGGTCATCCTGGATATCAAAAGACTGTGGTAGCAGTCAAAAGCCATTATTTTTGGCTAGGTATGAAGAAGGAAATTGCTGAATACATCGCCAGATGATTGGAATGCCAGAAGGTCAAGGCTGAGCACAGACACCCAGCAGGGTTGTTGCAACCTTTACCTATTCCTGAATGGAAATGGGATGTGGTAACAATGGATTTTATCATAGGATTGCCCAGAACAAGCTTACTAAAGATGCCCATTTTATTCCACTGAAAACCACCCACAGAGTAGCAGATGTTACTGATATCCTTTTAAAAGAAGTTGCACGCTTGCATGGAATTCCTAAGACAATTGTGTCTGATAGGGACCCGAAATTCACTTCGAATTTCTGGAGAGGACTGTTCAAGGGATTCAGAATGAATCTAAACTTCAGTACATCATATCATCCCGAGTTTGATGGATAGACAGAGAGAGTAAATAGAGTAATAGAAGACATGCTGAGAATGTATGTGATGGATGAACCATCAAGGTGGGAAGACTACCTGCATCTGGTAGAATTCGCTTACAATAATGGGTACCATGAATCTTTGAAGATGAGCCCATTTGAAGCACTTTATGGAAGAAAGTGCAACACTCCAGTGAGTTGGGATAATCCAACTGATAGAGTAGTAGTTGGACCTGAACTACTCAAGGAGATGGAAGATCAGATGATCAAAATCAATCAGAATCTGAAAGCTGCCCAGGACAGGCAGAAAAGTAACGCTGATATTAACAGAACCCATAGAGAATTCAAAGTGGGTGACCATGTTTTCTTGAAAGTGAAAACTAACATGAGTTCCCTGAAATTGGGAAGTTGCGGCAAGTTGGCAGCAAGATTTTGTGGGCCAGTTGCATACATGCTTGCATTACCTGCATCTATGACTGTATATAATGTGTTTCATGTTTCACTGCTTAAGAATATGTACCTGATGCTAATCATGTTATCGATTGGACTGTGATTCAGGTGGAACCAGAAGGTGTCCTGCAAGTGCATCCTATGTGCATATTGGACAGGAAAAACAAGCAGCTCTGGAATCGAGCTATAGGGCTTGTAAAGGTCCAGTGGATATGGTACGGTCCTGAGGACGTGACATGGGAGCATGAAGAAGTAATGTGGGTAGAGTACCCGCATATTTTTGAAAATTTTGAAGGACACACAGAGGCAGTGTAAGTTGCACTAAGGACAGTGCAAAAATAAGGGAGGGGGATTGTAGTGTCCCCAAGGCCGAGCCCCGTTACAGATCATGTTTTATGTAAATAATTGTAAATGTGTTCTATAGGTTAGTGAGCCAAGTTTTGTATAAGTTGTAGTCTTATGTGTTTTGTTAGGCCAGGGAGCCTAAGTGTTGAAGGCCAGGAGCCTGTTGATGTACTTGTATGTATGCATATCAAATAATAAAATATAAACACCACCAGGTGCAGACTGACCATGATGAATGAGTGATGGGGGACTGAGCATCCACAGAGTGGGCAAGGAATTAGGGGATGAAAGGTGGGAAAATGGGCTGAGTGTTGAGCCTAGGGGCTAAGCCTAGGGGGCTTAGGCCTGGAATAATATTTTAATATTATTTCCTAAAAATCCATGTGCATATTATTTTTATCCTAAGTCCTTTTGGAAGGGCACATGATTTCTCAAGTGATGGGAGGAAGGCATATGGATGGAACGCATGCAGTTCCTAGGGTGACAAGTGTCAACCCTGGTGCATGCAAATAAAATAGACGAAGTAAGCCGTGAAGGGGGTTCTCGTCCATTTGATCCGACTGCCCTAGGAAAGAGCTGTGGAAACCAGTCTGCAAGAGACCCACATGTAATCCTGAGACAGAAATGAAAGCCTGTGTTTTCCTTGATGAATGCGTGTACACCCCGTCCAGTGAGCGTGGAGTCTGTGTCTGTCTCTGAGAAATTTCGTGTGTGCATTCCCTGAACTAAGCCTGTGTTGGACTTGAGTGGAAGAATCCTTGGTTGTTGGGGAAAAGATGAGCTAACCTGTGCGTGAAGCCTGTTCCGAAATCATTCCGTGAGATTATCTTGTGACAGCTGAACCAGTTTGGGAAGCATTTGTCTTTGTTTTCCGTGGATTGTTGTGACCCCGTAGTACTGGACTGCGTGAGGCTTGTTTGCCTATGAGCGAGTCCTCCAGGTGAGAGAGTGCGCAGAGGGAGAAGAGAACTCCTGGAAAGGAACTCTGTAGCTGCTACAGAGCCCGGAGACTTTCGGTCTGGTCTGTTCATGTAACCCAAGGTAAGGGAGACTGGCAGCTGAAGGACTGTCTAGGTGACAGAGAAGGTGCACTCTCTTGGGGTGGAACAGGCATGTGGGGAATGAGGGTCTGTGGGTAGTGAGCATAGGAGATTCCTGGGAGAGCTTCTTCCTGGTGGATGCGTATGTGCTATCTTCCCTGTAACCTCAACCTAGCCTAGGATTCCTTTCCTTGGGGTGGAGCTCGGTCCCAGCTCAGTGGTGACCTACTATTGAGTTGATGAATAGTGTGGTCTAAGGTTGGGAGGTTCGTGGAAGTCCTGCACTTGGTTGGTGAATTCTACAGCTGTTCAAAGATAAGTATCTGAATTATGTTTTTAGCACATTTGGCATGATTGTGCTGTGTACGTATCATGTTTTCCGCTGTGTAAATGAATTACTATTGGATGCTATAGCTTGTTTAATTGCATCAGTAACTTATATATTTTACTCTAAGATTTAAGTGTGTTTAATTGTTAAATGCATGTGCTTATAATTCCAGTATGAATTATGTAAAATTCCATGTATTTAATGGTAACTGAGAGGTTTGGAAACCTCGGTAGTGAAAAGGTACACTACACATCTGTTGGGACAGGTGGCAGGAATTGAGAACCATCGGCATATTGGGAGTTTAGAGGCCAAGAGTCTGAGGCCCTTTGAGTTGCAAAACAATGAGAGGATCACAGTCGTGGATCTCAGGAAGGACATGCGTCAGGTGATCATTCAAATCGGGGATTCGGTCATCGGGACTCACACAAGTGAGTGGTTTGAATTTGCATTTGGCGAAGCCCGAGGTTTGATCTGAACCGTCCATCCATTTGGGACACATGTCGAAAAATCCAAAGAAGTCAGTGTTTGGTGTTTCACGGTTCCTGAAGGCAGAA
>JASDQU010028798.1:0-11804 GCA_032191745.1 Picea mariana
TTCAACATATGCATCTTTCACATAGAGGTAATCCATCATAAAAATACAAAATTTTTCAGCACAAATTTGTCAACAACATTTGGTAGAATGCTACAAAATAAGATTCATTAGTCTTCTACAAAATAGAATTCAACAACATACTATTCCACAACATATGTAAATGATACCTCTTGTCGAAGTTATTCATAAAACTCAAATATCATGTCATTGTGTTCTCTTAATTATGCTAAACACATAAATTCCCAAGAAAATACTAGATAAAATTAAATGGTTAATAATTGATAATTATGGCAATAATTCAGGTATAAAAAGGAATATTTGGAGGGATTATGGAAGGAAAAATAGTTAAGAAAGGATAAGAACTAGTAAGCAATTCAAGGGATCATTACATCATCTTACACTAAAAAACATTTAGCCTAAAATTATTTATTTACTTCGTAAAACATATTTCATAATTTGTGTAATCATTATGGAGAGCTTTTGTTGATATAATATTGTTGATAGAAGATTAGATAAAACAAATCATAGCAATCAATGTGAGGGAATAAAAGCCCAATATTTTTTGGTCATTTGGTGAATATTGTGTAGCGAATGATAGTGCAAGAACATAAACTCGTTCTAGGAAAAAAAAATGGAAGATGTAGATGATGATGAATTGGTCCTCAATTTTTCTGGAATGGTGTTGGAAGTTAATGACAAGGGTGGGGGAATTTTATAATGCTACGAGTGATATAGTGGAAATAACGTATATTTGTTCTTTTCACTTTACAAAAAACAATCCAACGACTCCAAGTATGGGGTTATATATAAACTACCACAAATAGTTTCAGAGCAATCGTTAATGAGACTTGCAATAGCAGAAAAAATAAACAAAAAGGAATTATTTAAAATGTGTTATTGTTAAACATGGTTTTCTATCATATGCATATACTAGTGTAAAAATTACCAAATTAATATTTTTGCTATATTTACTTTCATATCAATATTAATCGATTTTTTATTGTGTTTTTTGTTTTTGAAAATTGATAAAATTCCAAAGGATGAACAAGGTTAGTGGGTTATAGATTAGCATCAATAGTTATAGGGTTAGTGGGGATGAAAGAGTATGTCACCTTTGTGACACTAAGAAGGTTGAAGATGAAAAGCACTTTCTCTTAGATTGTCCATCCTATACCCATATTAGATCTCATTTTTAAAATATTTGTCACACTACCAACCTCCCTAACCTCTTAACTCAACAAAAGTATGGTTATCTTGGAAAGATTCTCTTAATGCTTTTCAAGCACAGAAACAAAATTCTAAATAATTGCAAGTAAATCACTTACCCTCGTAAGGTCCGATAAACCAATTCGGTCTTAGTGGTTTTTAATCATCATCATCATAATCATTTAGAGAGAAATGGGTTATTGAGTTAGTAGGCTAGTGTGTTAATGGGTTAGATAACTAGTTCACTTATGGACTAGCTAGTTAATGGTTTGGGGGCACTTAGGGTTAGTGGGTTAACATAATCAATTATTAGATAAAAAATTAGTAAGTTATGTTCAATGGTTGATTAATTTGTTAGTATTTTAATCTCTCACAATTCATTTAACTAATTTATAAATAATATTGATTATTCCATTATATTATTTTTAAATGATAATTATTTAAAGTATTGAATGTTATGATATAAATTATTTTTTGTTTTTTTATAAAGATTTTTTTCCAAATAATTTTAATATTTTGCAAATAATAAATAATAGAATTATTACAATCAATGTTAATTAAGAAATAATAAATGATATGACACATAAAGAATAAACTTATTAATGTAATAATTTATGTTAAAGATATTTTGTAAATTTTTAAAACTAAAGATTTATTTTTTCATTTACTATTATTATTTTTGGAATTATAAAAATTATTATTTTGACAATACAAAATCATTATCTTTGGAACCATAACAAATATTATTTTCAGAATAGAAAAACTATAGAGCTAATGTTATTTAAGAACCAAAATCATCAATATTGAAGTCTTATTATAAAAAAATTTAAAAATATGTTTTATTATAGTATGAGTTTTCTAGAATAATATTGTGTAAGAAATTTTGAAACGTCCAAAGGTTCGAGTAGACACTCCATCCATCATCAAGGACAATTGAAGCTCTAAAATGTTAGAAAAGAGTGTTGAGGCTTAGTATTTAAATAAAATATTAGGATATGACCATTGAGGAGAAGAAAGGACCTATCTTTTCTTTCTTGTCTTGGACCTCGAGTCTAATTCCTTACATTTCAACGTTTCCTTCCCTTCCTAGAATATCATAATCTCTCTAATTTCTTTAAATACCTTTGTTTATCAACATCACATTACCCCTCTCATTTTTAAACCTTATTCTAATATTGTTTTAAACATTATTCTAATATCGTTTCCAATCATAATGGATTTCCCTATTCTATTAATTTTCCGCCTAATATTACTCTTTTCTCCTCAACAATCATATCGTATTTTAATATCTTTTTTCAATACCTTACTTTTAATACCATTATTAAAAAATTCTTGTTTTGTTAATTCTAACATCCTATAGATTCAATTATCCCTGATGATGGATGGAGTGTCCACTCAAAATGTTGGACATCTTAAAACTTATCGCAAAGTATTTCTCTAGAAAGCTCATACATTATGATTAACTGTGAAAATATACACACTCAGATATTTTATTATTTTTAAATTCTTTGTCTTTTACTTATATCTTTTTTATTTATAAAAGTGTTAAAAAAAATTGCATTTCAATATTTCATTAAAATTATGAAATTAAGAAAAAAAAGAAACTTAAAACTTTTAATATTTTTGTAGCATAAACAAATCCAACATCAAAACATATTGGTGTGTTGTATTCATTTGAATTCAATGGTGTATTTCATACATATTTTCACACAAGTTCCTTTTAGTGAGCCTTACACACGAATGTGAATAACTATAATAAAAGCATCACTGCTTATAATGAAAATAAAATATGCATTCCCTTTAAAGATATCATTAGCATTGCCATTATTGTTATTGTAACCATTATAGTACATAACAGTGCATAAGTGAATATACACACTAGTTATCTTTTACATGTAATATGAACCAGTGCTTTCATTATATAAAACATGCAACATGACATCAAAATTATATAATACACATAGTTGCCTGTTATATATTTTTAGAGTTATGGTTCTTATCAAATATTAGTGCATAGATGCATATTATTGATATAAGTTCACTCGTTCCTTCAATATCTTAAATATGCACTAGGGCTTTGAAAATATATTATATAGGATGATTGTTGGATAATCTCTTTTAACCAAATAATCCAAGTGTTATATCAATGTAGAATTATCATCCAATAATGAGCAATGAAAAAATGGAAAATCATACACATACACAGTACACCAGTGTTTTATGTGGAAACCCAAAGCGGGAGAAAACCACGTAATTCTTTTTCTTATATGTCTTGAAGAATTACATTCATTGGAAGCACCAACTTCCTTTGTTTTCTAGCTGCAACTGGAAGGAGGCTCCAACCTCCTAGTTTCTTAGGCTACAACCTAAGCGAAGCTCCATCTCCCCAATTCTTTGGCTACAACCAGAAGGAGGCTACAACCCCCTATGTTCTCCAGCTACAACCACCTGTCCTTGCCCCGTCCAACTGCCCTGAAGTAGAAGTAGAATGATGGAACCACTGTCACACTATCACTGTGAGATATATCGTTGTAAACCTGTACCAATAAACCTGAATCATGCATCAACCATGCATCAACCTGTACCTCAACCTGTAATCAACCTGTACCATAAACAAGTGCATCAACCATGCATCAACATGTATCAAACAACCTGTAATCAACCTGTACCATAAACAAGTGCATCCAACCATGTACCAAGTATGTACCAATCATGTGTCACCTACTCATCAACTACGACTCATTAATATGTACCAACATCATCAACTATACACCTCATGTATGTGCCAACTCATCAACTACTTGTCTCAACCATGTGCCCAACATGTATCTTAACACAAATCTCTCATCAATTTCATCATCCAAATATGATTTGTAACTTTGTAATAGAACTGGTGTATACGATCACATACCTGCAAACCTTCCTTAAATTTAACAACAAGAGACTAGCATTTTCATCAAACTTTTCTTTAGTCTCACATGACTAGTTTTGGATTATTCAACAACCCTAACTTGAAACAATCATAAATATGTACCTATAATGAATAAAGATCTGAAACTGATACACAATTTTATTCAGTGTGTTTTATGCAATTCCTCTAGGTTTCACTACTTGAAACCTCTCAGAAAATGAGTTATAGAAAAAATGGCATACCTTGTTGAATTCTGGGTTTTTCTAGAGAGAGACCTTGTAGAGCGTGCCCCACACAGAATATTTGTTGAATCGATATGAAAATGTTACAAAGAATACTAAATATTGTACTATAACCAACACATTTAGTATTACTAAATTTGGATCTGTTATGAAGAATTTATGACGTTGTTTCCCGAAACACCTGTTTTAGACTAGTTTCAAGTCTAGCCACAAACCCTATTTTCCAGGGAGTGGAACTCCAAAATTACAACGACCCAGAAGATGAATGTTTTACCAAAGATACTTGGATATGTTTCCTCAATGGAATAGCAACTTCACAGTCTGAATCATTCTATAAAAAAAGTTATTTCGAAAATGGTGAGATGACCTGTAAATAACATACCTTAGAAAGCATCATCAAAAGAATTTATCCTCCCTTGAATTCCGGCCTTCTTTTATTCACCTTCCTTCTGAAATTGAGCTTAGATATTATTTGGTTACCTCATACACCTATAGATATTCAATATGTTAAAGTGTGATCCAAAATTAGAGAGCCTTGCCTCTTATTTATACTCACCAAGTAGCTTCCTTAAAAACATCTTCTAGGTCACTTTGCCCACTTTCCTTATTTTAGGGTTAACCCACTTCTAATTTCTCCATTAAATTTATTATTTAAAGAATTTATTTTTTATTCACTTTGAATTTTAGTACACTCATCACTTCACTTTATTATTTACCTTCTAAAATCTCTTAAACCACTTTGACTACTTTGACCTTTTGGGGCTTCTAGATGACATATGAGGGTCCTCCAACTTTGTAAGGTCATAACTCTCAAACCATGAGGAGTTAAGTGACGTTCCACATACCACCAGAAATGGAATGACATGTAATATCCATATAGAATAGTATTACCTACAAATATATCAAAACTCACACCATTATCCATCAAACAAACTTGGGTCCATTACCCAAACCTAGGTTCTCCAACTTCTTATGGCCATAACTCTCTAATCGTGAGGAGTTATGGGACATTCCACATACCATCGAAAATGGCATGACAAGAAATATCCATCTAGGATAATTTAACTAAAAAGTTCATTGACCTTCATCTCATTATTCCACAAATAAGCACGGGTTCTCTAACCATACTTCTAGGATAACTCAATTTGCAAAGCGTCTTCCCATGAGGGATTTCACCATAAGGGGACCAATTTGGAGTTCATCCTTTGTGCTATCGAGATTTCTTCAAGGGTTGACATCAATGAAAACCAACCTTAATCAACAATGATGTGTACTATATATTTTATAATTCTCATTCTGTATCAAATATTGTTTCACCAGTGTGTATGGTATACATTTGGTGCATCAATGTGCATTAACGATATAAGCACATAAGCAAAACAAAAAAAAAAACTAAGAGAACCTCAGGACACTCCTAATTTTTATTTATAGTGAAATTCTATTAAAACTCCAAAATATCCTCCATTACCAATAACAGAGATTTTATCAAAGGTTTTTTTGATAATTTTACAAATCTTGTAACACTAAAAACCTTCACAAAATCCTCCACTATAAGTTGTTTTCATTGTAGTGTAGACCAAGGGTGAATATAGACCTTAGGAACCCATATAAGTTCTAGACATATCAGTGAGGTCTCATGTCTAGGTTAGGGTAAGAAAGGCTCTAGGAGGGTGATCCATCATATTAGGGAAATAGTTGAGAGGCATTCTAATGTCATTAGGCAAGAACACATGAATCCATTTCACGAGTTAATTTCACAAGGAACCTCTTGATGGATAGGCATAATTGAATACCTAAGTGAAAATTTCATATGCTACACTTGTCAAGATTCATGAGTTATGGATTTGTCTCAAAGGTTAGAAGATTGGTAGGTATGGATTAGAGAGAAATGTTTGAGTGAGTTAGTAAGTTAGTGTGTTAATGGGTTAAATGACCAATCAATTAATGGACTGAACGATTATCCAACTATGAGTTAATGGATTAAGGGTAATGGGGGGTTAGTGAGTTAACTTAGTCTACCATTGGCTAATGGGGGGTTTTCATGGCAAAGAAAGGTTGAGAGAGGAGATGCATACAACTCTTAGCCTAGATCTACAACCTTTCATATAATCATAATAGTGATGGGGTCTTATCAGAGTTTTAAATGAGGTTTATGGTGTGATTTGTATCTTCTCGAGTGGAGGAGAAATGTGTTTATTACAAGGTGGAACGAATCAACCCATAATATATTTTTTCTGCAATGAAGAGTTTGTTAGTTTGCGACAATACAAGCATATTGGATGCGAAATGGCTCCAAAACCATCCGACGGTCAAGCTTGTGGGTTAGTTTCTCATCTCCCACTTTTTGAAAGTCTCTATGATGGAAGTGGTCATCAGAACCCCTCAATCAAGGGAAACTCTTGCATGGGATTTCATTCAAGCTCCAAGGAGGATCGGGAACAACCCATTTTGTGTGGTTTCTATTTGCATGCAATCCATCCACATGTAAATAAGGAAACTAATTATTTGGTATCATGTTTTGAGAGTTTATCATTCCATAATGGATATCCTTCCCATGTGTCCAATATCATGGGAACATATTCTCTGGTAAAATATCATGGAGGAGGAAAGTGGTCATGGTTTGAGAGGAACCAGAAAAGGTGATGGTCAAGGAATCATTGTCATTCCACTTGGACCCACTCAGGATCCATGCAAGGTGGTCATGATGGGGGGAATTCATGTAGATTTGGATATTGGTAAGTCAATTATTCCTTTGGAAAAAAACTCATTTTTTTTTAAATTATGAAAAAGAGGTGACGTCGGGAGAAAAATTAAACTCAATAGACTCTTTTAAGGGTGTAGGTTTTTCGTCTTCTCTTCTATGCTCCCCTAAGAAAAATCAGGTCCTTTCTATCCCTCGGGTCTTGGAGCAATGGTTTTCTCAGACTCCCCTTTCCTATGATGTTGGTTCTATCCCAAATCCCTTGGTTCCTCTCGAGGTGAGGGAGGAAAAAATCCTTTGGTATCTCACTCGTGATCCTTTTCCTGTCTATATTAAAATTAGAGTATTTGTTAAGATCCCAAGTCAAAACAGTTCAGGATACCCCTGGTATCGGTGTTTTAGCAATGGATGAAGGAACAACTCAACAAGTAGGTATAAAATATCATCTATATTTATCCCAACAATAAGCTATGAAAGAAGTAGAATCCTGGAAACAATGAACCATTTTGAGGGCCCTTGGAGCAAGGAAAGCCCTATCCAGAAGTTACAAATGATTATTTTGTCTCTTAATACTCGGGGGGTAAGGGGCTCCCCAAAAATTCAGGTCCTCAAAAGAATGGTTGCGGAATATAAGCCTGATATTTATTAGCTCGGGAAACAATGTGATCTAGAAAAAATAATGTGAAACCCTTCAACCAATGGCTAAGGGATTGGTCCTTTTGTTCTAAGCAAGCTATAGGTTTTTCATATGCATGGGGCCCAAATTTTAATAAAGTGTCTTTGATGTTTACTTATTCTAGAATCATATTGGATCTGGAGGATTTCTCTTTGGCATTTTCCTTTAGAATTGTCAACATCTAGGGACCATATGCAGACAAATGACCTTTTTGGGAGGGCTTAAGAAATGATGGCATACTTTAGGATCCTATTTTAGTTATAGGTGGCAATTTAAACTTCACTTTTTCCTTTAAATAAATCTAGGGGAAACATCCCAAAAGGGACCCTTTGGAGGGATTCTTTGTTCACTAGATATCCTCTCATAACCTAGTGCACTTGGAGCCCCCAAAAATATCTCAGGTGTGGATAAATGGTAGAAAGGGTGAATATCTAGTAGCTAAAAGGATGGATAGGTTCTTGGTGGCAGAAAATATGTTGGCCAACCCCTGGATCATCAAATCATTAGTGACGATTGGTGGTATTTCAAATCATATGCCAATCATGTTAATTATTGCAAAAGGTGTTTCAAAACCTTTGGCTCCCTTAAAATTTAATCATTACGATGAAGGAATCATATTACAAGAAACTTATTATAAATGCCTAGACTCGCCTCAAATATATTTCTGACAGCTCATATATGCATCAAATGGCTTCTAACCTGGAAAAATTCAATCGTTTATCTAGGATTTGTTCATGTAGTTTCAACCTAAAAAACCAATCTCTATTGAGGGAGGTCGAAGGTAGGATTTCCAATTTGTTGATTTCAAAAACTATAGATTATATTTCTAAGGCGGAAGAATCAAATATAGGGTTATTACTAAATAAAAGCATCAAACTCCTGGATCTAGAGGAATCAAAGTGGAGACTAAAAAGTAGGGTGGTCTGGCTCCAAGTTGGAGACAATAACTCCAAATTTTTCATATTTATTATGAAAACCATGGGAGAAACCTAAATTCGATAGATGAAATCATAAATCATGAGGGCCAAAAGGTATCCTCATTTATTGAGATTGCCTAACCAGGAGTATTCCATTTTTCGGGTCTTTTCACTACTCTAGTTGGGTGTCCTATAAAGGAAATTTTGTAGGTAATTTATCTCTTCCCAATATCAATCGCAGATGAGAAGAATGACTCCCTTTAGGCGGAAATTTTGGAGGGGGAATTTTTGGCTATGCTGGAAGATTTCCAAAAAAACAAGAAACTTGGTCTAGATGGCCTTTATTTTGAGATTTTTCTAGGATTCTATTGTCTTATTAAATAATATTTACTTAATAGTGTCCAATAATCACAAGTATCAGGCAAGATCTTTGGCTCTTTAAATAGGACCCTTTTGGCCCTGATCCCCCACTAAAAGGAGACCTCCTCTTTCAAGGACTTCAGATCCATTTCCTGTTGCAAAATCATTTACAAGCTCATGTCCAAGATAAATGCAAATCAGCTCAAACCTATTTTAGGTGAGATTATCTCAGAGAAACAATTTGGGTTCCTTTTTAAAATAAAAAATCATGATGCGATTTCTTTGGCTCAAGAAGATTTTCATACTTTAAATACCAAGAAGATGCCATCCTTTGTCTTAAAACTAGATTTGTCAAAGGCCTATGACAAATTCAATTGGCGTTTCATGAGGCTCGCCTTGATTCAATTGGGAATGAACCTGCACATTATGAATTGGATCATGAGTTGTATTGAAAAGCAATCCTTTGTAGTATCCGTAAATGGCTCACGATCATCCTTCTTCAGTCCATCAAGGGGGATGAGACAAGGATGATCTATGTCTCATTTCTTTTTTCTTATCATGGCAGAGGGTATAATCAAACTCATTGAAAATGCAAAAAGGAAGAGACTTATAAAAGGAATAAAGATGGTTGTGAAGGTTATTCTATCTCATTTATTATTTGTTGATGACATAATTATTTTTGGTGCAGGTAAAGTATAGGAATTTAAAGCACTAAATTCCATCCTTGATTTGTATTGTACCACTACAGGAAAGAAAACTTGGAGAAGTCAATATTGTTGTCATGTTCCTTTGAGGGGGATTCTTTGTAGTAGTTGAAGTTATGGCTTCCGTTCATGATGAAAATCATAGATGAGGGAAAGGAGTACTTGGGTTTCGATCTCAATCCTGTGGGATACAGATTAGAAAATCGACTATCGCTCCTAAGGAAAATCCAAGCATGGGTGTAAAACTAGACCTTTCATTTTCTATCTAGAGGAGGTCATTTGGTGTTGATAAACTTAGTGCTAAGAAACATTCTCATATATTGGGATTCCATTGCTAAGATACCTAAAGGTATCCTCTAAAAAATCAAAATATTATGTTTTCAATTCCTCTGGTCTAGTAAAAAGGATCCAACTAGAATCCCATTAGTTAGATGGATAGGGATTGCTATGCCAAAAATATATGGGGTAGGGGGTAAAGATTCCTTTCTAGTTTAGTAAGGTAGTCACTGTAAAGAGTTTATGGAGACTAACACACAATTATTAGTTGTGGTGTAGGGTGATGGTCACCAAATAATTCCCCGGTAGATGAATTGTGGATTTGTTCAGGGACTTCGTCAAATCGATGGCCAACTTCTACATTGGACGGAAATCCATGGTATAATACTTTCCTATTATTTGAAAATGGTGTTCTTGGAAAATAGGAAATGGGAAAGAAGTTCGACAAGGGAAAGACCCATGGGAAGGAGATTCCAACTCTTTCAAATTATCTGATGGTCTACTCATTGTTCTTCACAATTTAGGATTTTTTAGATTTGGTATGTAAGAAAGGAAAGCATAGATGAGGTGGGGTGAAATGAATGGAAATATCAGAGTGACTTAGGTTTAGAAGAGGAAAAAGATGAAGAATGGGAATCTTTTGTGGATCTCCTAAAATCAAATTTTATTTACTTAAAGGAAGAACAAATTGATATGTTGTGCTGGACAAAAAATCCTACAAATATTCTATAAAATTGGGCTGTCTGTCATTGGTAGAAGAGGATTTTAAGGAATCTGTCAAATGGTGGTAAGCGAAAATTTGGAAACTAAATGCCCCTCTAAAAGTAACTTTGGTATACTAGTTGGATTTGAGCAACTAGATTCTAACATGGGAGGTGGGAATCAAGCGAGGGTGGAATGGGTCGAGTAGATTCTAACATGGGAGGTGGGAATCAAGCGAGGGTGGAATGGGTCGAGTAGATGTGCCCTTTCCAAAGCTAAAGAGGAAACATAATCCAATTTGTTTGTGTCATGTCTTTCCGCACACAAAGTTTATACGGAGCTATGTTCTAAACTCAAGTTAAATTTTCAATTGGCTGGAAGCACTCTAGAAGAATGACTCTTTGATTGCAAAAAATTGCAGAGTGCAATGACTTATGGATCTGCTCCAGGAATTTTCATATATTTCATTTGGTGGGCCAAAAATTTGACCATTTTCCATAACCTAGTCATTCATGCAGAGATGATTGGGGGCCTCATCACCAAAATTTCCTCTGATTTCAAAAACAAGATAAAAAAGATTAAAGAAATACGTCTGGTGGTGCTAGAAGTGAAAGAAATGATCACATGTGTATTTTTTGATGCAGAAAGTTGGGGACAGCCGTCATTATGCGGTGTTGGAGTCATTCTATTTATTTCTAAAGAGAATTTCTTCAAAATCAGTTATGCTCCAGGTTGTGGTACTAATACGAAGGCATAATTCTCTACAATGTGGACTTTGATGTACTATTATAACATGCTAAATTTGAGGAAAATGCAGGTCTTCGGGGATTTCAAGGTGGTCATAGATTGGGGAGAAAAAGGTACAAATCCAAGTAGTAAAGACTCAACCCCTTTTAAATCACATTCTCAACACGATGATTGAGTTTAAATGGTCTTATTTCAACCATGTTTATAGGGAGCTCAATGAGATTGTGAATGGGTTATCAAAGGATGCTTTGGAGCTTGATCCTGGTTCATTCATTTTGCAATAATTTTACGATGATCTGTTATGTGATAAAAAAATCCTTTCTTATGTAGGGGTGCTCAAGGAATTAGGAATGGGGGTTTAA
>JASDQU010028798.1:12660-26575 GCA_032191745.1 Picea mariana
TGGTGGTGGTGGTGGTGGTTAACGTTCACTGAGATCAAATTTGGTTTCTCAAATTTTAAGAAAGGGAAGGAAATCAATTGGTTTGCTTTAGAATTTTATTTTTGTGCTTGAAAAGATTTAAGAGAAGCAATCCTAAATCACCATAGTTTTGATGAGTTAAAAGATTATGAAGGTCAATATTGTAAAAAATATTTTGAAATTGTCATCTAATGTGGGTGTACATAGGACATTCTAAGAGAAAGTGTTTTTCATCTTCAGTCATCTTAGCGCCACAAAGATGACAAGTTCTTTTGACTAACAACATTTTAGGAATTGTCTAATGCCCAATTTCACTATAGAGCTCGTGAAAGTTTGTTATTATTTTAACAATGTTGATTTTTTTCTTTATGCCAAGCCAAAATAGAGAGATACTTATAATCTTCTAGATTAGGCTTGATCGCCTCCTTATAGTATCTTAATTTTCTTTTATCCTCTAATTATTTATCGCACTACAACTTCTTCTTAAATTTAGATGTAATAATATTTTTAATATTATCATTATTATGCGGAGTAACATCTTCCTTTATTCCCCAATGATTTATCCAAGACTTGGCATTTTTTTGCCAACCCTATTTGAACTGCAAGTGCTTTTCACTAGAGTTTGAATCAATCTTAGGAAGCCTCTTGTCTTCCATGTTGTTTATCTTGTTCTTGTACATTAGGTATCTAGTCATGATTGTGCTCTCAATGAGGGAAAGACTTACTTCTATGAGGAGGATAAGATAGGGATATGGTGTATAGCCTTTTATTTTGAGATTATAAGTTATAACACACTTTTTAATTTTCTTTATATTTATCCATGATTCTATAGAGATGATACAACACCAAACTTTAGAACTATATAATATAATAGGAGTGATAAGAGTCTCAAAGAGGAGTTTTTATTATCTCATATCCAAAGGTATGTTGATTTACAACTGTTTTGAAGTCCATAATAAGCTTTACACCCTCCATTGATCCTTTTCTCAATGCTATAGTTCTAGTTGGGCTTGTGATGAAGATTGATTCCAAGATATTTGTGTGTCGTCACTTCCTTCAAGATGTCGTTTTCATACATGGAATTAGTGTAAGGGAAAATTCATGAATGTGGGTAACACTTTCATGAGAATCGGGTCTCCAAAATTCTGAAAGACCTTTTCTCAGTCGAACTAATATTTTTTTCGACCGAAAGTTCTATTTTTTCAACCGAAATATGTTTCAGCCGAACCTTTGAACGTCAAATCGAATGGTACCATGATGATGCCCTCAATTTACGTGTACAATTTTAGCCGGATGAATTTTTTTCATCCGATAACATATTTTCGACCAAAAGATATTTCGACCGAATGAACTTTTTGGCCGAATGAACTTTTCGGCCGAAAGAACTTTTCAACCGAAAGAACCTTTCGACCGAAAGAAACTTTCGACCGAAAAGAGGTTTATATATTACCCGCACATCGTGACTGTTATGGTTTTTCCGAGTTGTTGGTTAGTTGATAGTGTTGGCGATAGCGCTAGGTGACTGTGTTTCACGCCATTGTTGCGGGAGGGCGGATGGGCAGTTGGGTGGATGTTGAAGCTACAGACGGGCGGGTGTTGGAGATGCAGGTGTCTGGTCTAGGTAAATTTCGACACAATAATTTAACAGTATTGTCTAAATTAGTGGTCGGTAATGTTTAGTGGTAAATGTTTAGTGGTCGACACAATAATTTAACAGCGTTGTCAGTAATGTTTAGTGGTAAATTTTTATTTTTGTCTAAAGTATTAGCCTCTCTCTATCAGCTTTCAATGTAAAATGTGAAGTTTTGCACCTCACCGAGATCCTATTTACATAATCCATGGAGAATTTTCCAGGGAGGGCCTACATTTCCAATTCTCTTAGGGCCGGTAGAATTACCACTCATACTGCTCTTTTATACCCTTAATATATCAATCCCCAAATAAGGCAGGGATTTATGGATCACTTTACACCCCTATCCCTTTAGCCTCTCTTTGTCAGTAAGTCCCCAACTATCACTTTGTGTGCAAATTCAGTTAACTGAAAGGGCCCTTCACTTCACCCGATAAAGAAGGTGGGAGCATGAGTATAGGTAGCACCCCTTTCTATTCCATAGTATATAGCATCTAACCGAGTGAAAGTATCTGAAACTAGTGCAACCAAACTAGGTGCATTAAAGTCAATAGCAGGTCGTGTTGTTCTTCACTTTGTGCCCAGTAAGTCCCCAACTATCACTCTGCACCCAGTAAGTCCCCAACTATCACTCTTCACCCTCTGTCTAATTCTCTTGGAAAGACACAACAAATCCAAAAAATCCATGAGAAAAGCAATACCAATGCCTTCCATTATAACCATAACTCTAGGTTTAGAGAGAGGCATAGAATGTATACCATTGGCCATTGCCCCCTTGAAATGCAACAACCAGAGACCAATTAAAAGAGAAAATTAAGTTGATACTACCCACAATAAACGATAACGTCATCAAACTTAGAATTGATGATGTAAAGGTCAACATTTGGCAAACATGGGTGTAATTGGCATTAGAATTTACCAGTTCTTTGACAAGAAACATATTGGTGGGAAACCCAGCTTTTTTGCTGTCAAGAAGATAGTTTCTTATTGCCCTTCTGGCTATCAGGGCACTAGAGAAGCCATCTATTCTTAAACAGACAGTTAGTACAATGTCGATTATGACTTCTGATAACCTTGGAAATATTAAAGTAATGCCTTTGTATCTTTCTATTGTTGAGAGTCCTCCACTGATATGCATGTAATTTTGAAGGGCATCAGAAGCCGTGAATGACTCCATCAACAGATCTATTTTATTCATCTTCATACCTTGAAGATTTTAAAGAACTAATCAACAACTTTGTCCAATTATCCAATTTATTAAATTATTAATTTGTGTTCATCATTATTATCCAATTACAATGTCCACTTTTTGTTCATACATTTTAGTGATGAACCTCTAATTTTTAGGTGGGTTTCTGAGCAATTGTGGAATGAATGGTTTGTTGATAAGAGTTCATTTTTATTGTTAAAGAAGTTTGATATGTACTTTTTGGGTGTTTTATAAATGTTGCTTACACCCTCCCTCATTCTACCATTCCATTGTGCATCCAAAAAATTCTATTACCTTGCGCTCTCACCTCCAAAGCCTGTGTAAACATTAGATCAACCCAGTTTTCATTCTAGCCATCAAACTTCAAATCTTCTCCGACCATTTGTGATCCTGCAACCCGTTGTACCTTGTTGTATGAACCAAAGTGCAAATCATCCCTCACAATGCCCACAATCCACTTTTCCAGTTCAAACTGTCAGCTACACAACCTGTTGGAATGGCTATAGAGATTACAAAGGAGACCCCTGACAAATGCCTCCAACTGCACAGTCAATTCCAGAACAGGTTGTATTATTTGTATTGGATGGATTTTCATATTTTATTTTCTTATTATTGGAAATATAATATAGAACTAAATAATTATTACATGGTGAAATTGAAATCAATTATGTGGGGCATTGTTTAATAAATTCTAATAAATGTTAAAACATATTTTTATTTTGTTATTCTTTGTTGAAATATAATACAAAAGTAGAAGATTATTACATGATGAAATTGACACCAATATTTTGGTGCAATGTTTACTAAATTATTATAAATGTTAGAATAGATTTTTACTATATTAATTTGGAATTGTTGTTTATAGTCAATGTATAATTATGGTTTATAACATTTTTTATCTAAAATTTATTTGTTTTTATTGGGAAATGATGAATTCAAATAAAATTTTTATTTGGGTTAATTAAACATTTGACTCACATATATTATGTGAGCTAGCTCACATATATTATATGCGAGATAGTTCACATATAATATATGTGAGGCCCTATCCATGTATAGAGACAGGCCCGAACTCGGGCCTGTACCTATACATGGACATGGTCGAATATGGCCTTGTCCATGTACAGGGATAGGCCCGAGTTCGGGCATGTCCCTGTACATGGACAAGGCCATATTCGACCATGTCCCTTAGCTTAGTAAAGGCTATGTGTTACACTATGACCATTACAGACTAATAGATGGTTACGATAAAGGTATACATATTAATGGTAATCATTGTAATCACTTGCTTGTTTATTTGATAGTTACAATCATACTTGTTATATTGAGTTCATGTTAGTAAGGGCTATGTTATTCTGTTCAAATTAACCAATCTCTTACCTATGATATGTTTAAGCTTCACATTTTATGTCCTTATTGAAACCCATAACTCTCTGTGCTTTATCTGAATAAGTTGTACACACCATCTCTGTAGTTTCCCTAATAAAAGTAATATAACTAAAATCAATAATAATACTAATAATAATCAAAGAATGTAAGCTATCATAATAACAACTTGATCTCAACTAATATGAAACACACCATGTATAGATCTATTCTCTCTTGTTGTAATTCAAAGTACGAGTTGTAGTGTGACTTATAATTTTATGTTAGTATTACTGCCATTGACCTTTATTCTAGTAAACACAGTAACATCTAGCACAAAATAGGAGTCAATTTAGCAGATATAGGTGACATACATGAACTAATCCCATTACAACTAAAATGAACATACTATTTATATGGTATAGATACTAGTAATACCAGACCTGAGGAGTTGTTTGAGATTTACTAGTGAATATGGTAACATATGAACAAGGGAAATCGATATGCATACTCTAATATAGGGTGGTATAGATAATATCCATAGCATTCCATGGAGATCATACAGACATTAGTGGCCTATACCTTAGAATCATACTCTACACTCTTAACTATATCGTAATATTCAGATAGCTCATACGGGTAATATATGAAGTTGATTCCATTGCTTTAGCTCTCTCTTAATCAGAGTAAGTAAAACCCATCTGTATTGGATAAGAGTATACCCTTTGTAAAACCCTTGTTAATGATGCTACTAATATAGTTATAGTGTTGATAAGAGTATAACTAATATAGTAATAGCTCTATTTACACTATTCAATATGAGTAATAAGGATAAGGAATCCCATAATATATGATAGTTATAACATGTGGAATTGATATAAAAGAGTATTCGTCACTATGCTCATATAACTAGGATCGATAGTAATACAGTATGACCATGATTGTGCTTATATTACATAAATATAATAGGTCTCTTCTTCTGTTAGCTTATGAGATTTAACTATCCTATGCCTAATATGATTCCATTGTAATTCCCTGAATCATTTGTATTGCTTAGAGATAAGCTTGGCATCACTCCTAGTTATAGTGTACATACTAGTGAACACATAGTAATCATAGACTATCTGAATCATAGAAGCATTACCATTAGTTAATACAGATACATATTACATATATAGGCAATGGTATACATCTTATCAGGCATGTTATTACTAATATATCATCACATATATCGTATCTAAGCTTTTAGTAATAAACGTGATTACAATACCATCTTTAATCTGAGTTACAATACCATGTATTCTCCCTATAAGTGTATGTTTCCCATTAATTATAGCATAGTGATTAGTGTATTAGCTAGTCTAACAAACTCAGTATCATGGAAACTATAGGGATAAAGTAAGTGTACAAAAACATGAATCAAACCTGTTGTAATCATACCAGCTAATTGTATAGGGTTGAACATGATGAAGTAATGAGATAATAGGATATGAGACAACAACAAACCCTCTATGAGACCTCTATAAATTAGCGTTGGTGATCTATCACCCTTTGTATTTACATTAATATGGCACAGATACTAGTTACAGATTGCATGGTATTCTCTCTGCCTTATTTGCTCCATACTGTGTGAATCTTTATTGTATGAGCATACCATAGATATGGGAATATAAGGAAATGAACAGTGCATATATGAGGCAAATCAAAGAGATCAATAAGGATAAGAGATATGAGCTCTGTTGTGACAAGGGTGAATCTTGTTTCCATAACTATTACCATTGAATAATATTAACTATGCATAATACTCATATTCCTTAAAGGGTAATACTAGTATGCATAATACTAGTATTACGTCTATATTAGTGTTGATCAACTTTAACTGGAATCATAGTATTGAAAGATAACACATGTGATGTATGTGAATATCTTAGATAGAGCCTATGTTTTTGAGATAGCATGTTTAACTGTATTGATACAACTAAGTAATATGCATAATATATGGATCTGTATTGATTATACCCATAGAGATAGTATCATAGATTTGAGCTTGAACTTACATATAAACCATATATAACACTAAGTAATGCTTACTATATACGATAAACATGTTGATATTGAAGTAATACCTAAGTTATCTGTAATGAACACATACTACTTATCAATATTCCATAGTGTTGATTAGGGAAATAAGGGGAATACACACACTACTCGATAATGGTGATAGGTGAAAATAAGGGTAATAGCTTATGACACAAGCATTCGAATCACATACAAGTGTAATACATGTGTTGATACTTAGTTCCATTGCTTTCTAGTGATATCCCATGTATTTAATAAGAGATAAGATTAATATCACAATATGTATTGATTATGGTAAATAGGTCACATGATATCACCTTGTTGAACATTAAGCTAAGTTGTTCTTGTATTACTGATATCATAGTAATGGAATGGCTTTATTTCCCTTGTATTACAGGTTAAGCTATTGCCTTTATTTCTTATTATATACTTCCCTTTGTAGTTAACAATCATGTCGTTTGCTTATATTCCCTATGTTATATCTCGTACAAAAACCTTTAACTATAACTGGACAAATAGGGAAGAGGTTAGTAGTATCCCTATTCAATGGAATTACTTCCTTATAGTGGTCATTGTTCTAGTACCAAGATGAGATTCACAGTATGGAATGTTATGGAATTAATGGGAAGCAATATCACTGGCTACTACACAATGAGAAATTCAAAACAATGTAATTAGTAGTTCATAATCAGATACATTAGACTCATATCGAAAAGCTATACTCATAGTTAGTTTTGTACTAATCCATATCCAAGTAATGGAAATCAATGGTAATAAGCTAATCACTATCATAAGTAATACTAATACACTTGCTCTATGTGATGGATATGTGATCAGAATTGTAGTAGTGATCCTGTATTACTATTAGTTTAATGAACATTAGTTTTGTGTTAATTACGTTATGACTATTGCTTATTCTGTGCTATTACATATGGTATAAGTAGTAACATGTAGATATCAAGCTTAAATTAGAGCTTACTTCATAGTTACCCATCATGTAATGGTTCCAACAACTCTAAGTAAGCATATGGTGTTAGTTATGTGATTACCTTTATCTAAAGAAGAATGTGATTATGGTGTTAGTAAGCATATAGATTTCCTAGGAATTGTATCTGCTACTAGTATTGTTGTAGGCTTTATATCTTGACCTAGTGGAATTATAATTATCTAGGATGCTACTTAGTCAACTTCTAGAGCTTTACCTGGAGATCAAATTGACATGACCACCTAACCATTTCAAGATTGTTATTCAACTTGGCCTCAACATCTATAATAGTACACATAGATAAGCCCATTTGACCTGTCCATGAACATGGATAGGGAAATTTTTGGCCCTGTCCATGTACATGGATAGGCTCGAATTCGAGCTTGTCCCTGTACATGGACATGGATGAATATGGCCATCTCCATATATAGGGACAAGCCCAAACCTCCTATAAATTAATAATTTATGAACGCAATAGGATGCAGACACAATAGAGTAAAAACAAAGACACGACAACACCTAGACCATATCAGGCACAAACAAGTAGACGTATAATTTATGTTTATCATATGGGATGATAGGTCTGAATTTGGAATTGTCCATGTACAGGGATAGGCTTGAATTTGAGCTTGTCCCATTATTGAAGAACAATAGATGTATAAACTAAATAACATCCAAAGAAGAGAATGATCACATTATTGATATTCCTTTGGTTTTTTGGTTTATTTTGTTTTTTATTAAGTACCAAGTTGAGATAATGTGTGATTCTTTCCTCTCTTGGGATGGTCCATGAGACCTAGGAGTAGTTAAGAAGAGAATGATCACATTATTGATCTTCCTTATATGTTGGGATGATAAAAGATTATCAGTAAATATCATGAGAATCATGTGGACATTTTTCCATTCAATAAGAACTTAACTGTTGACTTTGTCTTGAAATCACCCTTGTTTGACTTACGCTCCCTTTAATTGTTATGTGGATTTTTGGTTTTGTGCTTTACCTAAAGAAAGTTATCTTTATTGACTTTGGAAGAATTTAATTGTGGAATTTGTGTTGAAACCACCCTTGCTTGAATTATGCCCCCCTTAATTGTTGTGTGGGTTTTGGGTTTTTTTTCTTTGTTTTTTCCTAAAGAAAGTTAGATGCCTTGAATTTGCATCCCTTCTCTTGACTTATTTAATTATTTAATTGTGTGGATACAACCCCTCTTCTTGGTATTTTCCATCTTGTTGGAGATCTCTTCTTGGTTATTGTTTGGGGATTTTGGTTCTACTTGTTGGTGTCGCCCTCCTCATCTTTTTGTTGGTGTCATCCTCTTTATCTCCTTGCTAATGCCACCTTGAGTATGTTGTATTTATCTTATATTGTTGGTTCCACATGTGTATGTTTCTGGTTAGTCTATTGATATTTTACCCTAAAATTTCTTCTTGGCAATTTGTTCCATGTGTCATGATGATATCTACCCCGAGGGATTGATCAATGATCCCTTGAAGCTTTTTCTGAGCATATATCTAAGAGGATGGTAATAACATGTATCATGTGATATTTTTTTTGGTTTTCGTTTTAAGTAATTTTTTTGCCAGTGGTTGTTTTTGTCAATGATTGCAAAACAATATAGTTGTTCTAGTTTTTTCAATATATGTTCTTAAATGCTTGTGTTATAAATTTAGTATTTCCATTCAATGTTTCTAAAACTTATGAACTTTCATATTCATGAATTTCCAAAGGATAAATATTGAGGCAAAATGTCGATACGGGAGTCTCCAAACATTCCTCGCAAATGCTCTAGGCTATCCCAAGAAATAAGAAGATGAACCCTTCTTCGACTGAGACTTCGACTGACCAACAACAATCTCGTCAGAGGAGATTATCAAATGAGTCTATGAATAGATCAAATCGAGAATGTGCTCAAGCAAGTTCTATGGATGTAGCCTTATTATATAGGTTTCACATTGATACTCCTACACCTGAGAATGTAGGGAATACAACAGGACAAGAAAATATTTTTGGTATTTTTCTTTGATTTTGTTTATTTTTGTTGTATTTTTGTGTATTTATATTTATGTCAAGTTAAATGTTGTAACTACTTTCAAATGTGTGTGTATACAATGAGTTTAGTGTGAGGGAAGACAATGAAAGAGAGAGTGGGTGTCACGCATATTCTAATGTTGGTGAAGAGGGTGAAGGTGGATTTAAGAGGCAACGTTATTAATAAAAAAAAGATTACATGCCTACATCCACCTATCCTTCGGATGTTGGTGATGAGCTTCCTTGGGAAGGGATTACTGAAGCAATGAACCTTGAATGATGCTCAGGTGTTAAAAGTATATTGGAAAATAATTTGAGGATATTGGATCTCACTTAGGAGAGTAAACAAATCTTTCAGATTGTTTTGCATTAATTGAAAAAATTTATGGATGTGTTTCAAAAGATGGGGCCAACCACTGACAGTTTTGTCGATTTGATGAGGTGGCGAAAGTCAAAGGTGATGGGCCCTGATAAATGGGACGTAGTAAAAAATAAAGTTTCAAAAGAAAATGCAATTTCGATGTTCAATTTCAAAGATGGGTCAAATCGAAAGATGTTGAAGGTGCAATATTTTAAGATCCCCAACATAGCAGGACATTTGTATAACATATTTTTGGCAGCATATGAGAAATTGTCATGGAACAATGAGGTTCCACATTATTTTGCAAGACACTTTTATGCATAGTTTTTCATGGATATGCACCCTGATTATACTAGTCTATCGTCTGATTATTATGGGGCTCATAAAGGACAAACATATGATCGAAAAAGGGGCATATCGAAATGAGACATTGTAGAGGCCTCCACGACCTTTAGTATCTCGCCCAATAGAGGAATTTGCTTCACATTCAAAATTTTGCGCTTCATTATAGGTTGACAAAGAGGCTAGGAACGCAATCGGGGAAAATTTGGAATCGATTTTTTATGGTGTTGATGTTGGTTTGAACCGTCAACGAGTGAAATCCAATTCTCGGGCCATTTTTGTTTATAAAATAGATGCGGAGTTAGATACCATGTCAATAGAAGATCTTAAGGAGTATGCAAAAAAAATTTCGTGATGGTTGGAAGGAGTTCATTCATAATGATGAACCAAACAACAGATTGGTATGTGTTCTAGTTAGTAAATTTTTTACGCATTTTAGGATAGTTTACTTCTAATTTTAGATCTAGATACATATAATTGTATCTATAGAAATAATTGAGTTGTTATTGTCATTAATTGCAGTTTGGAGATATGTTAAATGAATCTCCAGTAAATAGTGGAATTGATTCCACAAATTTAAATTTGGATGGGTTGAATTAGGTATTTGTTTTCTAATATCCACAGATGAGCACTTTAGTTGTCCAATCTCCAATATTTTGAATAAGATCAACAACATGACATTTATAATTTTGTATAAATGTGAACACATTGAATCCTAGATTTAGTTCTTAGTTATGTTATTCAAAGATCCCTATTCCATCTCCTACTACTTGGGCAAGCTTGTATCAACTCTCATTGGGAGAGTTTGAAGAGGGTGGGAGTTCACATGTATCATTGCATGTTGAAAACAAATTTAGTTATATATTAAAATTGCAAATTGTCATTTAAATTATTAATTTAAAAGAAGGATGTCTTAAACAACATTTAATTTATTGAATAATAGCTTGGCACATTGTTACACATCAAAATTACTCACTTCAATAGTGTCGCAAGTGTTTTCATTACAAGTGTTGTAAGTGTTGCATCTTGTCCACAAGTGTCGCATCTTGTCCACAAGTGTCACATCTTGACCACAAGTGTTGCAAGTGTCACAAACATCATGCTGCCACCTTGCCTATGTCGTGTCTCTAACGACATCATAGGAACACTTAAGACACCTCAAAGACTAGTTTTGAAGAAGATAAATCAGTTGACAAGAAGTACAAGCCTTTTTCCATTGAAAGAACCACTAAAAAATGGATTTTAGAGAGGAGCGCTCCCCTACCCACTGTCAGGGAGTGCTGGTGCTCCCTGAGCCTCTTTGGGGGAGTGTTTGAGCGCCCTGCTCACCCTTTTGGGGGAGAGATACCCTTTTCTGAGCAAATTTTGGGTTTGTTGAGGCAAATCGGGGAAGAATCCCTCAATTCCTAAAGATGGTTGGATTCGAATAGATGGTCAAGGCATGATCTTAGGGAAGATCCTCAACTGAAAGAGAGGAATCCTCAATTTATCCCAAATATATCTCAAGTGGTTGGACCTCTCCAAGGTTATATAAGGAGGCCTTCTCATGGTGAAAGGTACATACAGTAAAGACTAGAGATTGATACCAAACTTATGATCATGTAAGTGGTAATGACAGAAAGGGGAGGGAGATTGAGAATTACATCAAAATTATGATCTCATGAGTGATGTCATCAAAGAAATCAGTGGAGATCACTTGAGAAAAGGGGTTGGACAAGGAGAACTGGAAGAAGCTGCTTCACCTTCATTCAAAGGATTGTAAGTACTTTTACTTGTTCTCATTAATAATCAATGCTTGGCATGTTTCTTTCAAACTGGTGCTTGTTCCACATGAGTTTGTCTGTAGTAGATGGATCTATGTTTGAGATAATCTTAGTAGAGTATGAAGTCTTTTGTACCTTTTTTTTTTTTACAGGACCTATCAAGGAGCTCAGGATCGAAGCTCAACCAAGACTTTGCAAGGACAAACGTCACTAATAAGGTACATATCTTTCTCCTCCTCTTTCATTTATTATCTTGATTAGATCTAAAAGGAAGTCAATGTCCATGTTAAGAACTTTTCTGTCTTAGTCTTAGGAGTCTAGAGACCAAGAAGGAATCCACTTTTTCGTAGGGGGATTCACCTACAACACACATCATAGGCATTACATGTTTCAAAATTTTAAACTACAATTTAATGTGTTAAAATCATTTAAATTTAATTTTCAAATTTTCAAATTTGAAATGTGTTATATAGGGTAATGTGGAGAAGAGAGTACCTAAGAGTGTGCTTGAACAAAATGTGGAGAAGAGAGTGCGGGAGATTGGGATTGAGGAGGAAGCGGACGAAACATCCATACCTGGGAAGGATGCATCTATTCATGATCATTCATAAATGTATGTTCATTGCACATTAGTGAGTTTTAATTTTCTTTTTTGTTGGGGTTTTATATAAAAGTGTTCAAGCTTTTTTTTGTTGGATAAGCTTATATTTTTTACTTTTTTCAAATTTTTGTTTTCTCGAATTTTTAGTTTAGTGTTTCCTATTCATAGGGTTACTAAACGGGTGTCTATATAACTTTTCAATGCTTTGATCAATTATTTTGAAATATATAGAACCCCTATATAAGCTTATCGTTGTATTAAATGGTACATTCAAACTTATTTATGTTTAGATCATGATGAAGACCTAATTTTGAACTTGAACATTTGATTATTTGAGAACAAACTATATCACATCAGAAAAGGAGAAGTTTCTAAATTTTCTTCGATTGTATTCCTTGCCTTCTTGTCCAAGAATGGCATAGTATGGACATTTGTGTTTTCTACATACAATGAAGTGAGTTACTTCTTGCCAGGGTATTGTCAAAGTCTTAACTAAATTGGTTGCTAACCACAAAAACCAACATTCAAGTGGATTTACAAATAAGCTATGTGCGTGCATGATCTCACTTATGTTTAGATTATGACGAAGGCATATTTCAAAGAGAATTTGATTATATGTAATATGAATACATCCCAAAGATGAAATATTTAAATGGTTTTTGAGGAATGACTCAATATATGTGAAGATTTGTGTTTTCTTCATGTACATGAAAGATTATATGAGAACATCTATTCCACCGTAGAAAGAGGAGATAAGTATTTTCTAGAACTCGCATATAGTATATGTGAGCTAGCTCACATATAGTATATCTAAGCTAGCTCACATATACTATATGTGAGCTAGCTCACATATACTTTCAAAGAGAATTTGTGATGCAGGAGCATCGCTATCAAATCAAGAAAGTGAGGGAGGAAGTGAAATCGACACCTCAACACATTGAAAGAACCAAACCGACTCTGTTGGAGATATGGCTAAAACAGAAGATGACGTAGATGGTCAAGGTTGTCATTGATGGCAATCGATTGTTTATGGAGCACGCACAAGTGCTGGAACACAAGAAGACTAACACGCACAAGGAATGTNACACACACAAGAAAGCTGGAACACGAATGCTAGAACACGAATGCTGGAACACGAATGCTGGAACACGACTGCTGGAACACGAATGCTAGAACACGAATGTTGGAACACGACTGCTGGAACACGAATGCTAGAACACGAATGCTGGAACACGACTGCTGGAACACGAATGCTAGAACACGAATGCTGGAACGCGAATGCTGGAACACGACTGCTGGAACACGAATGCTAGAACACGAATGCTGGAACAAGACTGCTGGAACATGAATGCTAGAACACGAATGCTGGAACACGAATGCTGGAACAGGACTGCTGGAACACGAATGCTGGAACACAGGTGCTGAAACACGAATGTTGGAACACAGATGCTGGAACACGAATAAAACAGATGCTGGAACACAGCGTTGCATGATGAGGCATGCATAGAGGAGGCAAGTAAAGAACCAGTTCA
>JASDQU010028799.1:18816-29030 GCA_032191745.1 Picea mariana
TTCTTAGCAGGTTCTTCTTCTAGAAGATTCCTCCTCTAGAATGTTTATAGGTAATGGTAGCACAATACAAAGGGTTTCAAGCAATGTAATGGGATATGAAGAGAAGTATTTTATTTGGAGATGAATCTCATTAGGAGGAAGCCCCCTCGAAGAGGCAAGTGAATAGGAGATGATCCCTTCCATAATACGATCCATTGTATGGTTTTTCCCTACCTTAAGGGTTTGATAGAATAAAGTGTTGGTTTTCTATATTGTTCTCTGAATCTTTGTGGTGTTTCTATATGCAAGTATTTGGTTCTTAACATTTGAAGTAGGGGATATACTTTTGTTTTATCGTGGAATGTTTTGCGTTAATGAATTTGATAATTTTTTTATTAAACATTAGGTTCTCCTTGAAGAATTGGGACAATAAAGTGTATCGATGGTGGCTCCCTCGGGATGCCTCTAAAGTGTCCCACCTTTTGGTGATACCAAAGACAAGTTCGATGGTGGAATAAACTGTATATAAATATATCATAGAACTTCATATAGGTTCAAAACATTGATGAAATAGTAATAGAGATTCTCTATATTAAATCAGTCAAAGTGAAAAGGAAGGGAATATATGAAGTGAATCACTAGAAGAAAGGATGAAATTGAACCCTGTGAGAGATCATGATTGTGTTCCCTTGCCATGACTCCTTCTTTGCAGATATTTTGTTTTCTCTAGAATATCAAATGTTGTAGCAGGGGTATCTAGTGGTATCACAATAGTTTTATCTTAAACTGAGTAACCATAACACTAGATCTTATGTGACTTCAATAACTTCAAGGGTACACATGGGAGAAGGGAAGCTTTGTCAATTTGTATCCCATGTTTTCATCTTCTCTAATGGCTAACATAGCATATTATATTTTCGTAGATGTGTGGAGGCATTTTAGGATTTCTCTATAATGGAAATAAATGAATCTCAACGCACAAGCCAAAAAATAAGCATTGGAAGGTAGAATATAGAGGAAGAGGTGCATATGAATAATTGATATGCTGAAATAGTACAAGCATTAATTGATATGCCCATATTCCAGAATAGGAGAACAAAGAAGTTATAAAGATCTTCGAGTTATAAAAAAGAAATACCATTGGTTGGATACCACTATCAAGGGATGAATAACTCCATGTATTAAATTTTTATTTATGTGAGCCATATATAATTAGATTGGTATGAATTCTAGTTTCACATGTTTGATAACTATTCGTATTCATCTATGACTCTTAACATTTATCAATTACAATATTTACAAGACACCGATCCTTAAAATTGGATATCTAACATGGACTCACAGTGATCTCATGTTCTAGAGATTTGATCTAGATATCCAAAAATATTAAAATTTGTAACAAAGGAATTATAAGGCTAATAAATTGTTATGAAATTTGATTTATATTTAAATTTTATATATTTTTTAAATTTATGAAATAATGTTTTGAACAATTAACAATTGATTACAATTAGGGAAATATATATATGAATACAACCTTTTTCACTTGCTAATGTGAGTTATATATTGTAATCGTGGATTACTTTACATAGTCTGTAGTTCCTCAAATTTGATCCTATCACTATGTCAATTAATAGAATGTTAGTTTGGGCATGTGTTTTATATTTTCCATTATGTTTATGGTATTTATAAGTATTTGAGGATGTTTGGAATGTTGATGGGCGCTTACATAAAATCATAATTTGGGAAATTTGTAGTGGGTTATGCACATATGCATGAATTTGTGTTGAGGTCAATTTTAGTGTCAATTTTAGTAAGGGTGTTCTGGACAAAATGATTCTCACATGAAAGAAGTTTAAATACACAGAGGTCTTGGATTATGAGACCACAACATTTACATGAATGATATGTCACCTTACAAGAAATTTAAAAGATACTTGTTTCCATGCTCAAGCTCATCCTCTCTATAAAAATGGAAACAAATTAATACCAAAGGGATGAAATTTTCTAGAGAAACTAAGTTCGAAAACTGGCCTTGATTACAATGAGGTAAATCATGACCAGTAAGTCTTGATTATGGAATCCAGTCCTTTATCATGGGATAATGTAGAAGACATGAATACATGAACTTCTTCCTTGAGGGAGGTCATGGTAGCTAAAACCTCTCTAGAAATTAAAATACACCATGAAACTATACCTATGATTTAGATAAGGATTTTTGTTTTTCTATACAAATTATAATTTCCTTTCTTTTGAATTACAATTACCTATTGTGGATCATTCTAAATAGGTGTGACAAGAAATTAAAAAGAAGGATGGAAAGGGAAAAAATGAGGATTATTTTATAAAGAGAAAGAAATGAAATGTACATTACTAATGTAACTTTAATCTTGTAAGTGGAATATGCAATTGTACTCTTGCAAATGAAATATGCTTAGATACTTTATTTTATTTGTATCTTGTTTTTACCACATCAAGAATGCCATTTTCTTTCTATAATGAACATAAATTGTGATATTTTTCTTAGAAAAATATATAGGAGTGAGTTAGTAAGTGGATAAAATCATCATTTTTTTTGTCTTAAAACTTTGACTATAATTCACTCCATTTTTCCAAATTCAATGATCTATGTCATATTAAAATGGGTCAAAATGTGGAAGGAAAAAGTTCCTATCAATCATTAGGAAATATAACTTCCTATAAAATTCCTATCTAATTTTGGAAAGAATTTTCATAATTAAAAAGTTAAACACATGGATGTGTGTTAGCAAACATAGATGCACACCTAGAAATGCACACTCACACATGCATGCAGTGAGATAGAGAAACTTATTTTTTTCTAAATTTCAACAATATGGATCATATTAAAAAGGAAGAAAACTCCTAAAATCAAAATTCCATAGTTAAAGGATCCATTAATCAAGGGGGGCTATAATTTCCCACAAAATGTAAACTAGATTTTCGAATGAATTTCTACAATCCACTCTCCTACACAAAACTCACATAACTACTCTAACCTATTTACACAGATTTAATTATTGCAGAATAAGCATGATCACAACCCCTCTTGTGAGAGAGTCACAAATGACATTGGTTGACATGGGCTGACATGACACTATAGTTACACAGAAATAATATTTGTACTACATTTCATTTCTGCACAAATATTGCACAATTATATTGTTGGATTCAAATCCAACTTATTCCAAACATAGAGAGAGGGGTTGAGAAAATCTCTCAACAACTTCCAATAAATTCAAACAAAACCAGATTTTGGAAAGAATTTCTACAAAATTAAGTTCATCCACTTATTAACATACTTCTATGTATATGTATAAGAGAAACACCTAATTCTTTAACTTTATTTAACCACAACAACAATAAAAATTAAATTTCCTTACCAATTAGCTAAATTTTATATGACACCCATATCCAATTATGAAAATATTAATATAAATAAATATATATCTTGTTATTAGTATTTACACTTAAAAAAACAAAAAATAAAAAAAAACATTACATACTTCGTATACCAATCCTTTCTCATTCATAATCTTTTGTTAAAGATATAACACTGCAGGTTAACAATTCCTACTACTTAGTGCTTCCTTTGTCCACTTCTCTTCTATTAAATTGTATATACAATTTTTATTTTTTTGTTTTTGAGCTCGTCACAACCCTTTTAATCAAATATATAAAATATACTAAACCATACAAAATAAAAAATAGAAAACAAATTATAAAAAGTTTCAAATTGTATTCAAAAAATACTAATATTTTTTTTTCCAATCTCATTATAAATAGTTACTTAAATGTTTATATCATGTAAAATGTAATTTTTAATTATTTTATTTAGATATTAAGATTCAAAATCATTATAACAATATACTTTTACAAGTAGAGAGGAATCTATCATAATTTATTATATATTTCGAAGAATCAAATCACTCCAAGTGGAATCTTTTTCTCTTAATTTATGATTTAAAAAACAGTTTACTCTTCAACTCATTCTTCTTAACACATAATAAATTAAAATTAAAATAAATCTACACCAATATTACCTCAAAACAAGAATGTGGAAATTCCCTTACTTCAAGGGTATCAAAAATATGACATTTAAATAATAATTTGTTTAATACATCTACATACTTCTTCTATAAATAATAAAATATATATATTCAAATCAAAATATATATATATATATATATATATATATATAATACACTATCAAATATTTCAACTGCATTTTACATCTCCCTCTTAGAACTTTGGCAAGATACAATCCAAATCTTATACAACCATGCATCATCTATGTGTCAGTCTTACAAATTTCTATCAATAAAGTGTTAGATGCAGATGATGTGGAAAATTTACTCAAACGGGTTTCAATTAAAGGAAAATGATGAAAATAAGAATTTTTAACTTATTTTTGTATTTTTTTTATTGAGTAATTGAGAAGCTTAAATTTAAATAAATTTACAATTTCAATAAAAAGAAATAAAGGTGTTGTCTATGTTTTTGTCTTTTTGTTTAAATCATGGAATATAACTTTTTAAGAAATCACATTTTTTTGTTGTTTAAATTGCATTTTCAAATATAGAAATAGATTCAATCGTCTAAAAAAAACTCTTGAGACATTGGATTAGAAAGAAATAACCACTCCAATCTACAAATTCAACAATTTCTGACCAAATTTCAAACAAATATCCCCCAAATAAAAAACTTTCCAAACCATACAAACTAAGATCTAAACCATGATCGATTTCTCATGTAGAAAAAAACAATCTCAAACATATGTAAATAGTACGTACTAAAATCCCTATCAGCAAATAAAGAAACCATTATACACAATGCATAGACAGCGAGGTGCAAATTAAAAAACCATTCTACATAGTGCATAGACACAGCGATCTGCATGGCGCTAAGATGTTTCCCAGCTAGAAGGAAGCCTCGAGGAAATTGCTTACATTCGCGCTACTACCATCAGTTTTAGCATTGGTGCTCATCTGCCAGGTCACTTTTTCCGTCTAAGCTTAATACGGGAGTATACGCCACACTCCCGGATGTCTGTTCCTTTCATTTTGCAAATGCCAATTTTCTGCAGACTGAAACTAAATTTTATGCCGTCATGTAGTTTTTATCAGCTCTTTAACCATTTGTTTTATTTAAAATAATTAAGTGTTCTACAGTTCAGCATGAAGGAAATGTTGTCATGTAGAATGATGTTAAATTAGATAGCATATTAAAATAATAATAACAATAAAGTTTGTGTAATTAAAAAAATTAAATAATTATATTAATAAAGATTTAAACAAATATATAAATTAAAATTGATATATTAAAAAAAATTGACATGTAGTTTAATATAGTTTAAACCTCTGATAAATTTGAATTTAAAATAGATCTAAACTAATATAATAACCATTTCAAAAACCTAGCCCCTGCCCCTTCGAAAAGATGAAGGCAGTAAAATGTACACCCTAGCCCTTAGCTTTTGTAATGCCCCTTCGAAAAGATAAAGGAGTAAAAAGTATACCTTACCCCTTAGGTTTTGAAATGAAAAAGGTATAGGCATTTTTTTCACTGTTTTGGTTTTTTTAAGTTAGAATCAGGTGATATAAGTGATATAAGTTTGTAAGAAATCACAATTTTCTATTATTTAAATTTTATTTTTAAAGGTAAAAATTAATTTAGTATGCTGAAAACATGAAACAAATAAGTTTATAACATTTAGAGTATGGTAAAGATATATTCCTTTATAATGAAAAGGAAAAAAGGAAGAAATTTTTTTATTATAATATTTTTTATGTAGTAAAAATTATTATAATATAATGGTTTGTAGATAGTGTGTATAGTTATAGATTGTTGTTTATGAATATGGATTTATTTATCACTATTAATTAAAAAAACTACTGTGACTGAAAAAACTATTTGGTGATATATGATTTAAATAATATCTATAAGAAAGCTAATATTCTTTGTTGTCATTTGTGAGACCCTAAAATCATGTATTTTGTAATGACATTTAGCTTTAATCACAAATGGGTGAGTAAAGGTATTTATCTTGTGACCTTTTATAAGAGAGTTTCTTAAAAATACACTCCATCACCAACTAATCTACACCCAAAAACTTTTACAATTTAAATATTATTCAAATAACTCTTATCTTTTTCAAAAATTAACAAAATCATTACTACGAATTTATAATAGACATTTATATCCGAATTTATAACAGAAATATACATTTAAAAGTTTTGCACCATTTTATAAGGATCTAAACTCTTGATCTCGAATTTTCAAAATGGCCACGAAAATAATAATTATGCTTAAAATCCGGACAGAATCGCATGAGTTTGTCCCTTTATCTTTAACAAAAAGAAAGCACCATCGCCATCAAATACAACGGCCGGCCCCATCACCTTCTAAAGCACTGTCCAGTTTTCCATGGTCACATTTAACGACCTATTTTTCGACCGGTATGGAGGAGCTATCAAATCTTGTGAATATCCAAAATTATAATTAAAATAATTTCGAAAGATCGTGACTTAACGGATCTATTCTTATTAATGGGAATCCTCTGGTTTGATAAAATACAATCTACAACAGAATCATATGTGGGTATTAATGGGAATACATTGTAAGCAGTGCTTTTACAAAATACAAATATATCACGACAAAATTGAGGACGCTCTGCAACGCAGTCCTGAGAGCATTAAATCATCCATTATCAATTATTGGGCACCACTGAGCGACGTACTATTCGAAGAGGAATCCGGGGCCCGACCGGAGTCTGGAACGGGACGTCGAACATGTGTTTTCCGGCGCAGTTCACCTACTAGTTCCGGTTGATCAGTGCCATTTCTCTATTTTATAAATTCCGCTATCATTTTACCTGCATGGACAGCAATTTAGCTGCAAAAATTGGCGAAGAAAGCTAACTGGCCATCCATCCAAATGCGTAGATGTATATTATAAAGACGTATATACAAAAATAGCAGAGCATGTGGTCGTTCAATTCCCTATCTACAAGGGGTCCATTCGAGAGTTGTGTTTGTATTAGGAGGAACAGGAGTAGGTGGGTGAGAGTATTTTAGTTTGAATTTGAATGCTCCTGCAATGGTAGGGTTTAGCTGCAAAGAGGTACAGATAGCAGCATTGTCCTATGCTTGAAAATAAATTTGTCTGACCATGACGAATGCAGAGTAGAGGTACGGATTAACCTTCCTACATTCATTAATTTAAAAACAATATGCAGAAAACAAAGTAAACAGTGGTAGCAAACACATAATATAGGAACAAAAAGCCATTAAACAATGAGGTTATGATTATGCGAAAATCCTTTCAATGACGTGATGATTATGCGAAAATCCTTTCAGAAGAGAAAATACATACTTCAAATTAAGAACTCATGTGCTATTCAGTGATAGGTTACAATAAACTTTAAGAGCTGTGAGCATAAGACAAGTAATTAGCAGCATTTGAAGCGTCCAAAATTGGACTCTTCTCATACAATACAAGCTTGGAAGCATTTGAAGCTTCCAAAACTGGACTCTTCTCATACAATACAAGCATTCAATATAAAGCTTGGAAGCATTTGAAGCTTCCAAAACTGGACTCTTCTCATACAATACAAGCATTCAATATATAGGCTTTGTAGTGATCCATGTGGTGTGCATGTATTGAATGGGGTTACAGGGATGTCCAGCTGCATGAGTCACATGCATTTATTGAGTGGGGTGCATACATGTCCACTTATATGAGTTGCATGTGTACAACACATTTTTCTTAATATTCTCTCATTTGCCATATATGCCATATACCTTGCAAGAGTATAAAGGAAAATGCATCAAACTGTGAACTAATTCTTAGGGACCATGAAGCTTATAGAGAGACAATACCGCTTAAAGTTATGTGCTTTCATTATCTTCATCAATGCATTTTCAGCTTTTGTCACCTATCCCCAATATCATCTTTATATCCTCTACCATGTCTTAAACAAAATGTTACTTTCAATGTTCTTTGTCTTTGAATGAAAGATCGAGTTCTTTACTAGATAGATGGTAGTTTGACTATCCCACTAAATTGTAATATCCCTCAATCTTTTCCCCAAATCTAAACACAATTTCATAAGACAAATGAGTTCCTTAGAGTCATGATTATTTTCAGTGTACATTGTCTTTATAGTTGACAAAGAGATTACAACTTGTTCCTCTCTCATCCAACTCTTTGCTCCTTAAAATACTTGAAACACATATCGATTGGTAGATCTCCTACTATATGCATCTCAACGATGTACAATCTTCCATGAGAAAATACTACAACACATAGTGAATTACGCTTACCTGTTGTTGCTAAACTTAACATTGTTTTTCCATTTGTGTTTGAAGCACAATTGTTTCATAAGAAGTCTTCAAGAAGACCTAGCATTTTATACTACTACATAACTATAGTATGCCATTGCATTTTCTTTTTCCTAGCTCAAAGATAACTAGAAGAAAAATGCATGTTGAAGAAAATGAGTTTTCTTTACTTATGTGGTTGACATTGAATAAAAATATTTTTTCTCACTTCAATCCACTTCTTTCCTCCATAACTTCCTACTCCACCAACTCCTAACCCATCCAATGAATTAATTCAACTCACTTAGAATGTTGAGCTACCTTTTTAATTTCAATAGTTGGGGAATACATTATATCTCCAAGTTTTCGTTGTTAAGAATCCACCAAAATTCTTATCACTTCATGTTTGTTATTGATATTTTCCAACACACTTCTTTCATGTTCAACATATAACTACATGCTACATGTTCTACAATATGTTTTTATTTTTAGAAGCAAACACCTTTGCTACAAAAGAAGTGAAAATTCCATGGTTTGAGGAGGGTGTTGGTGTTGCTACATAAGAAGCAACACCAATGAGCCTCGTGGTTGTCACACAAGAACCAACTATAGGGGATTCAATTACTAAATAAATTGGGACAAGTAGTAAAGGAAAAGAAACATATGATTCCACACAAGAAGTAACCCGTATAAGGCTCGAGGTTGTTGTAAAAGAACCAAGCTCAACAAACCCTATTGTTGTTACATAAGAACCAACGATAAAGAAAGAAGTTGAAGAAAATCCTCAGGAGGAAGAGATTGTTTCCCCAATATACTGTAATATACCAGATACAAAAAGTATGCAGAACAGAAATAAAATGCTAGAAATGGCAGAATAACAACAATATAACTACAATAATCACCACAATAGCACTGAAATGATATAAGAATAACAACAGAAATAACACTTTGATTCTGAAAGCAATGTTCACGGGCCTCTTTGAGGGGGGCAACCTCCAGTTGAGCAGCGCTATATTATAGTAATATCCAAGCTAGGGTTCTCATACCCTCAACTCCTATTTATACTAAATATGTCTATCAAAAGAAGCATCTAGAGGAAGATCCTTTTAGAAACGGAAGCTTCTATTAGGTCTTCTTACATTCGACTTATTCTATTTTATTGCAAGGCCTTATTAATATTGACCTTTATTACATCCAAATATATTGTCCTACCTATGTATGGGTTAGGACCCTAACATGTCCTCCCCCTTAAAAACAACCTTGTCCTCAAAGCTTGAGATGTGGAAATTGCTGCAGAATGGTAGTTGGTTCTCAAGTTGCATCTGTTGTAGTTTTATCTTTCCACGTGATTAACACTTCCTTGATGGTTCTCTAACGCAGGTGATGCTCACGTTGGTCGAAAAATGCTTGTGGTTGTAGCCAAATGGGTACTTCTTCGGCTAACTCGGGAAGGTTGGTTTGAATTTGGCACTTAGTTCCAATCACCTTCTTTAAGCAAGAAACATGAAAAACAGGATGTAGCTTTGAATGAATGGGCAAAGATAACTGATAGGCCACCTGTCCCACATGCTTGAGAACTATATAAGGACCATAAAATTTGGGTGCTAGCTTTTGACAATGCTCGACCTTGAGGGAATACTTCTTGTAAGGTTGCAGGCGAAGAAACACCTGATCCCCTTCTTCAAATTGACATTCAGAGTGATCTTGATATGCTTGTTGCTTCATGCGATTCTGTGCCATGACCAAATTCTCTTTGAGGGTACAAAGAATAGCCTCTTGAACTATAAGTGTTTGGTCAACCGCCTGGACCTTCGAGACACCAGGTAAGTATGAGAGAACTGAAGGTGGCTTCTGTCCATATACCGCTTCAAAAGGAGTCATGCGTGTAGCTATATG
>JASDQU010028800.1:7448-27425 GCA_032191745.1 Picea mariana
TGAAGTCCTAGACTTCTGGATTTTCGAAGCTAGAAGGACTTAGCTCCCTTAGGCTTAGTATAGGGTTCATGGGTATTGGTCACATGGGTACTTCTAAACTCTCATGAGTTAAACACATCTTCCTCATCATGAACTTGCTAAAGACTTGGTCATGGTGCCCCGGTTGTGCAATAATGAATTTGAAGGAGATATCCTCTCCAGACTGGCACGGTTAGAATGATGCAATGCTTTCAATCCCATCCCTCCTACAGGTTTACGTCCCAAGACATCTCGAAGGATAAACTAGGGCATATAGACAATCAATCAGAAACTTAAGTCCACAAGAAGATAATTTCATACACATAACTTGATCATTCTTAGATGTATAAATACATACATTCATTCATCACTCCATTTCAAAATATAAAATATGGAAATACTTACCAGAACCAGAAATCATGATGCGACTGATGATATGGGTGCCTATTTCTACCCAAGCATAGGCTTAGTCACTCCTAATGGATTTACCACTGGCCATGCTCGAGATAGACCATGATTCTCTAAGAGAGAATTCTTTCTTCTAGCTCAGCAACAGTCAGGGACATAGGTTACTCTCCTCCTCCCACATGATCTTGGAAATGGGTTCTCTCTATACCAAGCAAGGAGGCATGCATGAGTACTTACTCAGTTACTCAACACCTTCGTTTATGAGCTCGTATCATGACCATTCTAGCCACATCCTGTGAAAGGAACACATTCATTTCTTAGTTCTTCCTCGAACTTGAGAGCTTAGTATGTCTTCTCTGCTTCTCTTCATAGGTCTTCCTCGGCCCACCACACCTTCCTTTCTTTCCTTCCTCAGTAATATTTAATGTGGCTGAAATTCCCAGTCTATTGTCAGGTCTGAAATCCTTTCAGATGGGTGGTCTGCCCCATCCCCTCATTAACTCTTGATGAGGTCTTCCCACCTACCAGCTTGACTGTAATTCATTCCTGGGTCAGAGGACTATTCTGGTCCTGAGAAATTAAATCCAACAGGTACTAGTTTGGTGGGGGTTATCTTAACCATTCTTGGTTCCCCTCACCATCTCTTTTATAGCATCTGTGGTCTATCTTAGCAAACCCTTCCTTTTAGCAGTCATGCAACACTTATCATTTTCTATTAATAACAAAAATTACATTCCTTGACCTTTTATACAAAGGTTCATCAAATAAAACAGTAACACATATTGAGTTTTCCATAGTCTCTTGAACAATATATTTATATTTACAAATTGGGGGGAATATGGGTGTTACAATCCCCTCCCCCTTAAAGGAAGATCGTCCCATATGTTCTATATGCTAATGTGATCTACATATACAGAAGTAAACAAAAAGGGATATTCTTGTTTCATGGAATCCTCCATCTCCCACGTAGCCTCATCTAGGCCAAAGTTTTTCCACTGGACCTTGACCTGTGCAATGGTTCGGTTCCTGAGTGAGGTTTCCTTCCTGTATAGTATGCATTGAGGTTCTGGTAGGAACTCTCCCTCTGCTTCGACATGAATCACAAACTAGTCAATTATATGATTAGAATCGTGTACATATTTCTTCAATAACGAAACATGGAAAACATTATGTGCCTTCACTGTGGGAGGGAGTGCTAGACTATAGGCTATAGGTCCAAATATATCTAAGATTTCAAAGGGTCCACATTACCGGGGTGCCATCTTGGCACAAGATCCCATTATTAGGGAACTCTTCCTGGGTCTAATTCTGAGATAGACATGGTCTCCTATCTTGAACTCTCTAGGAGTTTTCTTTTTGTTGGCATAACTCTTCTGTCTATCCTGAGCATTTTTCAGATTTTTCTTAATATAAATTACTTGTTGTTCCATTTCTTTCATCATGCTGGTTCTGATTGTAATTCTATCCACTGAATTACTCCATCTGATTGGAATCTTACACTATCTACCATAGAGGGCTTCAAAAGGGCTCATCTTCAATGACTCTTGATAACCGTTGTTGTAGGAAAATTCTACCAATGGCAAGTAGTCTTCCCACTTCTTAGGTCGATGCATTACATGCATCCTTAACATGTCTTCTAATATTTGGTTCACTCTTTCTATATGTCCATTCGTTTGAGGGTGATAGGCTGTGTTAAATAACAATTTAGTCTCAAAACCAACCATTAAGGATTTCCAAAATATTGAAGTAAATTTTGTGTCTCTGTCAAATATAATCTCCCTAGGCATTCCATGTAGTTTGAATATCTCCTTCATGAAGGTGTTGGCAATATCAATTTCCTTGCAAGTTGACTTGACAGGAACGAAGTGAGCAAACTTGCTCAATTTTTCCACCATTGCCATGATGGCATCATTCTGCTTGGCCAATTTTGGTAATACGGTGATGAAATCCATGAAGATGGTTTCTCGTTTCCATTATGGAATTGGTAGAGGTTGTAACAACCCTGATGGGTGCCGGTGTTCTTCCTTAACATGCTGGAATTCTAGGCATTTATCTAGATAGTAAGTTATGTCCATTTTCAATCTACGACAATAGAATTCTTTCCTAGTGGTCATGATCATTCTATGATAACCTGGATGACCAATATATGGTCTTGTGTGTAGTTCATCCATTATGAACCTCTTCAGGTCATCACAACTTGGAATATACAATCTGTTTCTGTAGGTCAGTAGGACTTCATCAAGCATCTGATAGCCTTCATACTTTACCCCCATGGGCTCTTGCTTTAGGTATTATGTCATGGTCTTGAAAAATGCATTTGTTTCTTGTGCATTCTTGACTCTCTCCCTGACATCCATTTCACAAGTGCTTACCGCTGCCAGGTCAATCATTTTCACACTTCTGCTAAGGGCATCGACCACCTTGTTTTCTTTTCCTTTGATGTGTTTGATTTCGAATTCAAACTCATTAAGGAGATCCATCCACCTATCTTTTCTATAATTGAGTTTTAGTTGATCAAACAGGTGCCTCAACCCAAAATGGTCTCTCATAAGTACAAATCTCCTACCCATGAGGTAATTCCTCCACATTTTTAAAGCATGCACTATGGCATCCAACTCTAGATCATGGGTCACGTAATTGATTTCATCCTCATTCAATTTTATGGATTCATAGAAAATTACACGCCCTTCTTTCTTAATGACTCCTCTGAGTCCTTCCTTACAAGAATATGTACACACAAGGAATTCATTATCAAGGTCTGCAATTTTCAGCACGAGTGCATGGGTTAGAAGGTATATCAGTTCTTGAAATATTTCTTCACATTCTGATGTCCAAGTGAATTTAACCCCCTTTTTCTAAAGGACAGTGATTGGGCAACCAATCTTGGAAAATCCTTTTATGAACCTTTTATAGTATCCTACTAAACCCATAAAGGGTCTGTTATCAGCTACATCCTTTGGGGTGGGCCATTCCATGATAGATCTGATCTTGTCAGGGTCTATTTAACATGGTCTAAGTAATGTACTTGCTTCTAGAAAAAGTCACACTTGCTAAACTTAGCGTAGAGTTGATTCTCTCTTAGTAGTTGAAGCACTAATTGAAGATGTTCTTCATGATCCTCTCTTCTCTTGAGGTAGATTAGGATATCATCAATGAAAACCAATACAAATCTGTCTAGGAATTTGATGATTACATTATTCAACATAAAAATGGTGGGGGAATTGGTTAATCCAAATGGCACCACCACAAATTCATAGTGACCATATCTTGTCCTGAAGGTTGTTTTGTGGATGTCTTCATCCTTGATTTGGAATTGATGGTATCCAGTCCTTACGTCAATCTTTGAGAAAATGGAAGCACCCCTTACTTGGTTAAACAAGTCATCGATTCTTGGTAAGGGATATTTGTTCTTTATGGTTGTCTTATTGAGTTGTCTATAGTCTATGCACAGTCGGAGTGTGCCAACTTTCTTCTTCACAAACAAGATGGGTGCTCCCCATGGAGACATGCTGGGCTAGATGTAGCCTTTGTCCATCATCCCCTTTAGCTGTAGTTTGAGCTCAAATAGATCTAGTGTACTCATCCTATAGGGCATCCTAGACATTGGCACTACTCCTGGTGCAAGTTATATGGAGAAGTCAATGTCTCTTCTCGGAGGTAGACCCGATACCTCTTTTGGAAACACATCTTTATACTCTATTAATATGGGGTGGTCCTCTATGTTTGGTTTTTCATACTCAACATATTCCAATACCTGTATTTCATATAGAGGCCATCACTTTCTACAATACTTTTTCATTTGAAGGGATGATATTCGTCTCACTGAGACAAGCCTCTAAATCCCTTAAAGGGTTATTTTTATCCCCTTTTCATTTTCACACTCCAAAGTTTTATGGTAACAGTCCAATTTTTTTTTATAAGTGGCTAGCCAATCCATACCAACCAACAGGTCATAAGATCATAGGGAAAATATGTTAAGGGTCGCTTGGGTAGGAAATCCATCCATAATGAATTGGCAAGCTGGTATGACCTCTACTATTTATGTTTTGGTTCCAATGGCTAGTTGTACCAACCATGGCTTAACATGTCTAACTGTTGTAGTTTACACTTATCAACAGTCTCAGGGGCCACATAACTCAAATTAGAACCAGGGTAAATTAAAATAGAAACTAGACGCTTGGTGATCATACCTTCCATCTCCACCACTGAAGCTTGGTGGTCGGCTTGTTTATCATCCAAGGTTGCATAAATCCATGGCATGATCCTAGACACATCATTGATTCTGGTATATTCTTGAATATTGTAGACTCTCCTATTGTTCTGTATTTTGTGTGGACAATCCCTTAGTATATTTTCTTCTCCACAACCCCAACATTTCAAGGGTTCTTTATTTGGGTTATCAATCTTTCCTTGGGTTTCTCCAAAATGTTTATTTCCACTATGGGAGGGGAAATTTTGTTGATAAACACTTCTAGTAGGAAGGATCATCCTAAAACCATTCCCATAGTTCTTAAATATTGAGAATTTAAACCCCTTCTTCTTGAATCTCGAACTAGTCTTGTTCTTTCAGTCCTCGCGAGGTTCTATCTGACTCCTGAGATATTCATAACAATACCTTGCCTTATGGATAGTATCTTATAAGGTCTTTGGCTCATCAAAATCAATCCTGTCCCAATAGGTCTGAGGTAACCCACTAATAAATCACTGCACTTTTACCTTTTCATCCTTTATGTAGTGTACATACCTCATCAACTCAAGGAATTTATTGACATATTCCTCTATGGTGAGCTATCCCAGCCTAAGTTCATAGAACTCCTTAGTCTTTCCATCAAAGTATTTCTCTGACAAATACTTATTCTTGAAGTGTTTCTCAAACTATTTCCATGACAATTCGTTATCATGGATTCCTTTCACATTCCTAAGGTCCTCCCACCAAATGGAAGCCTTTCCATTCAGGCTGAAGATGGCTATTCAAGCCTTCAATTTTTCAAAGTAGTCATGGAGTCTGAATTAATTCTGAAAACCAAGAAGCCAAGCTTTTTCCTCCTCCCCCTTCTCAATCTCCCCATCGAAAGAGGGTGGTTTGGATTTCTTGAACTCTTCAGGATCATGACTTTTGGAATGCTTTCGCTTCTTTCCTTTCCTTTGAGAATGTGAACTAGCTTTTCTACTAGAATATCCCTTGTTGGCCACTTATGGGACCACATTTTCGTATCTCAGGTGGGCTTTGAATTCTCTTTGTATGTCGTTGGTCCACTTCACTGGTTGTGTGTCCATGCTGCAACTGCCTCTATATATTGGAAAATCTCTACAACAAAACCACATTAATTTCTGTTTATTTTTCTTTCTTCTTTATCAAACTTTTCTTTTTGACCTTTCAACTCTGTAATTCGAACATGAGGCTCCTTACAGTTTCAGCTAGACCTAGAGGGGTTTACACCGTCGTTCTTTTGTCATATTCTTCGTCTCTATTGTGGGAGTCATCCCCCACTTCATGGAACATCACCATCCTTTATACTTGTAGTTTTCCCATGATTTATTGACTGCTTGAGTGCTGAAAAAACACTTATTGTTAGTCAACAGTCTATTAGTTTATGAACCACACATAGTTCATATTTCTTAAATACATACACACGGTAGAAAGTTTAATTCTTTTCTTCAGTAAAAGTTTAACCAAACTCTTTAGGAAAGAAGTAAGATAGGGTGTGACCCTTAAAATTACATTAAATATGGTTCTTTTTTATGTGACTCGTCCATGAGCCCAAGTGTTGTAACCATGCTCAGATACTAGTTTGTAACACACCTGACCCCTGAGTATATTTCTTAGGTACAGTGCATCAAATTTTCACTCTCCTTAACATATCAAATCCTCTGTCCAAGGTCTTTATCCTCTTCTACTTACCCATAGCATTCTAATGACTATTACCAGGCTCAAATCCGAGCTTTGGGTTGCAAGTTACGGCTTCCCAAATTTATTCAGGCGTTCATTGGTTGAGGGCCACATGGTGTCCACGTGAATCCACCTCACATGTATGGTCTCCAAGTTCCTTCACCCATGGTGGATGTCCATCCACCTTCTTATTCCATGACTGGGTTCAATATTCATCTAACACTCATGCTAATAGGAAATTTGACACTTTGGCATTCAACGCTTCCATACTGTCTACACACAAGACCTTCCATAGTCTCAAACTCCTAAAATCCCATAAGCTTGCCACGTGGTTCCAACCTTCGGGCCTTTTGGTTCACTACATCCCGAATCCTCCAGAGTTCTGTTCACTTCACCAACCACTTTGGCTAGGTGGGGACGTACCAGGGGCTGACACGTAGAAGGGCAAGGGGTGACACATGTCACTTTCCAATATGAATATAGGGTCTACGAAAAGCACAGATCGAGATGACACATGGCACATCGATCATGGGTCCACATCACCATGGTGACGTCACCTTGCCACATCACACCAGACTGACATCCTTCTAACATCCCTCAAATATCACGGTCGAGATCCAGCCACATGGATCCATAGATCCACGACTAACGTTACTTCGTGACAATGAACTTTGGGATTTTTGCGATGCAAAATCCTATTTTCTCCCGAATTTAGTCAGTGCTGGGCTAACCAGAGCCCAGATATGATGGTTAGGAAAATTCTCGAAGCGTCCTCTAATCGATGACTCTCGTTACTTCAGGTTTCAGATCTTATTGACACACCACACCTCAAATTCCCCATAGTGCCCATTCTTTAGAGTAAAGGATCTAGTGCCATGCGTCCCCTATATATTGATGGTTGAGAGGGATCTAGAAGAGTCTGAGGATCAATGGTCCTCATTACTTCATGAATTCGGACTTCGGGGATTTTGGCACCACAACACCCCTGTCCTCCCAAAGCGGTCAATGTCAGGATGACTACATCGTGAATCCTATGGCTAGGAAAGAACTTGAAGGATCCCTAGATCTACAGTCCTGGTCACTTCATAGCTTCGGCCTTCGAGATTTTTGGCTTTTTTGCCACTCCATTCTCCTGAAGGAGGACTTCATTGAAGTACCGTGTGCATGTCCCTCCTTAATGATTAGACAGTAGGCGAGGCTCCTAACGATCTCCACCAAATCTGCAACTCTCCTTTACTTCAAAACTTTGGTGTTCGGGGAGTTTGATGCTATGGCATCTCCATTCTCCCAAAGTGGTACTCTTCTGAAGTCTCCTAGGTGTAGAGCCAATGGCTAAGGGAACCCCTGAGCATTATCGATCGGTGGATCGTGCTACTTCGCGATGGGGAGTTGTATCCAAAATTTAGTAGGTAATATAGGTTCCTCTAACCACTAGGGATACTGCCCAACGCCAGTCTACCTTACAGGTAACCTTGACTCTCAGTCATCTTCGATCGGTTTGTGACTATTTGGGCTGACAATAATCCGAAGTCTTGGACTTCCAGAGTTCCAAAGCCAGAAGGAATTACCTCCCTTAGGCTTAATACAGGGTTCTTGGGTGTTGGTCACATGGGTCCTTCTAAGCTCTCATTATTTAAACACATCTTACTCATCGTGAACTTGCTAAGGACTTGGGCATGGTGCCTCGGTTTCCCAACAAGGAGTCTGAAGGAGGTATCCTCTCTAGATTGACCAGGGTCAAATTGATGGAATGATTTCTATCCCAACCCTCCCACAGGTTTACGTCCCAAGACATCTCGAAGGACCCTCCCTGTGCACCCAGCTGCAGGGTTGATCTTCACACCCAACTGAATATCTTACAATACAGACTCTCTTTCAATAAACTACTACTCTCTCACAACAACAATAATCACTCATAACCTCCACGAACCCATCCCAGGTCCTCTTGACCTTTATTTATACATTACAATGACTCTCGGATGACACTAGGCCGAAACCTAGGTGTATAAACCTTAAATGCCAAAACCCTAGGTGTCTAAAACCCTAGGTCAAATTGACCTACGTTTTCAGAGCTTCACCAACCTATCTTTCCTTCTTTCCCGCGAGGTGCTCCAAAGCATCCATTGGTGGCATTTTTTGCTTGTTGAGTTGTCCATGATCCATCTTCCTTGTTGATCTTTCATCCTCAATATCCTTGTCCAATGGCTTGCTTTCTCTTACTTCGCTCCATATTTTATGCTCTTTTGTCCACTTCAACCCAATCTCAGTCAAATTGTCTTCCACGCATTTCACAATTCGCACTTCTTCCTTAATCTTCACTTTCTTCCATAACCAAGGGACAACAGGTCCCCAAAACTCACATGTGACTTGTCCTGAGGCACTTCATATGTGACCCTTCTACTATTCTTCATCTTCAGACTATGTGGAGCAGCCTATTGTTTCTTCTCTATCCCTCCCTTCCTTTTGCAGACTGTCTTTTCTGTGTCTAGTACCCAGTTTCAACTGCACCTGGTACTTCGACCCTTCTCCTTTTTCTTTTACTGAGAGCTTCGAGGCAACTAGTTGTCATAGTACAATTTCAACCGTCTCCCATTTACCAAACCTTCCTTGCATTCTCCCTTCAAAGTATTCAAATGTGCAACTCCTCCTTCTGTAACATAGGAAACCTCATATGGCCCGAGCCAATGTGTTATGAACTTCCCTGGATGCTTCATGAACTTGATGTCATATACCAATAGCAGATGTCCTTGCTTAAAGTTTTTCTTCTTGATGTGCCTGTCATAGTAGGCCTTTTCTCGCTCCTTTTGAACCTACTAATGAAATCCTACAATAAGTCTATCTTCTTCTAGTTCAACCAACTGCATGAGCCTCTCTTAAAGAATTCCAGTGTCATCCATATCTGTGAATTCTGCAATTCTTAATCTAGGAACTAAATATTCCATAGGGACAACTACTTCTAGACCATAAACCAACTTAAAGGAAGTCTTCATTGTAAGATTCAGTGTTAAAGGCATCTCATCTCTTCTGGAAGGCTTCCCAACTCTTTGGCATACATCACATGCTTTATAGTATTCCCTAGCATCTTTATGTAAACTAGGCAACCAGAGGCTAGCTCTAAGAACCTTCTACGTTGTTGCTTTCCCTGCATAGTGTCCTCTTGTGATGCATTCATGTGCTTCTACCAAAATCAGTGGTATTTTTGCCTCCATAACACATATCCTCAGGATCTCATCAGGTCCCATCTTATATAGTTGTCCCACTATAAGTGAAAAATCTGTAGCATGAACTACCATCTGTTTCTTTTGAATGATTGTATATTCACTAGGGGCCATTCCTATAGACAAGAACTAGAGTATCTCCACAAAGTGATCATCAACCTTTCTGATCGAGAGAAACTGTGCATCTGGTAGTGTATCCTCCAAACTAGTAGGTTCCTCTCCATTCTCCAACCTAGACAAGTGGTCAGGTCCCTTGTTCATTCTCCCTGGCTTGACCACAATCTCAAAATCATATTTCTAGAATAACAGTATCCACCTGCATATTCTTCCCCCCAACACTAGCTTGTTGACTAAATATTTCAACGCAGAGTGATCATTGAACATCTTAAAATGTCCTCCCAGCAAATAGTGACGAAACTTCTGCAGTGCATACACCATGGCTAAACCTTCTCTTTCCTTGGTGGTGTAATTTATCTCGGCTGTAGATCATTTCCTGCTAGCAAAGGATAACATATGGTCAATAGCTCATGCTCCCGGTTGTTCTAGCACTGCTCCTAATGCAATAGAGGATGCATCAATATGCACATGAAACTCCTTATTCCAATCTGTGAAAACGAGAATAGGCACAATAACCATTTTTTGTTTCAGTGTGACGAAGCTCTGCTAGCATTCTTCTATCCATTAGACCTGACAATATTTCTTCAAAGTCTTCTCCATGGGTGTTGTAATCTCTGCATATCCCTTAATGAACTTCATGTAGTATTCAATATGTCCTAGCACAGTGGTAGTTGTCTAACCAAAGTAGGTGGGGTTAAATCAACGATGATGGTGATCTTGGAAGGATCTACCAACAACCCCTGCTTACACACAATATGGCCTAGCAACACTCCAAAGGGTGAAAATAAGATGCACTTCTTTAGGTTCAGGGCAATCTGACATTGCTTGCACTTATCCAACATTAGTCTTAAACATTCAATATGATTATGCAATAAGCTAAAAACAGTCCAATAATCAAAATATGCTTCCAAACATTTATGTAAAAACTCCTTGAATGTTTCGACCACCACCCTAGAAAAGATGGTTACTGCATTATTCAAGATGAAAGGCATCACTGTGTACTAGTAGGAACCCCATTATGTTGAAAATGTGGTCTTATGGCGATCTTCTTTAGCAATCCTGAGTTGGTGATAACCTAAACTTCCATCTGTAAAGGAATATACCTTTTGTCCTCCTACATTATCTAGCACTTCATCTGTGAAAGGTGTAGCGAATGGGTCATGTAAATAGGCATCATTCAGCTTCCTGAGGTCTACATAGATCTTGATATCTCTTGTCTTCTTATCCTGAACCACCATAGGGCTAATCCACTTTGATTCTTCAATAGATTCTATGATTCCTGCTTCCAACATTCTGTCTATTTCAATCTTCACATTCTCCTTATATTTGGAATTCAATCTGTAGCATCTCTTCTTAATTGGTCTTGCATCTGATTTCAAGGGGATATTCATCTCTCCCATGGGCCCTTTAATGCCCCTCATATCATTGAACTTAGTTGGAAACAAGTCCTGATATTCATGCTGTAATTTTGTGATCTTGTCGATAGTGGCATCATCCCAGTAATCTCCAACATTAGTAAGCTTGGATGCTTTCTCTATTCCAATGCTAACTTTCTTGATCTTGATTGGTTGTCCAATGAAAGGTAGTTTGAATCCTGGTCCTTCTATGTCTCTCTGTGCTTCTTTTTCTGCGATGTTCACATTCCTAGGATCATCATCTTCATCAACATTGATATTGTCACAACCTTGTAATTTCTGAAGAGGTGCAGTCCATTCATCTTCTTCTTGCTCCAAAGGGAGGCTAGGTGCCTCCTCAAATACTTTCTGTTTTATAACCTGTAAAGCTGATCCACTGTAGGAAACTGACTTTCAAATAAAAATGTAGCTACAAAGTTCTGATTCATACCATACCAATCTGCAGTCATGAGGCATAGTTATGCTTGTAGATATCAATTGATAGGCATTATGTCCAGAGTGTTGATGAACCTGTGCACCCATTGCTCTTGAAGAATGTTGCTCCAGGCTTTCTTGCAACTTCATACATGGTCTTTCAGGGAGCGTTGACCTGTGTATTGCGCTTCACACCCTTCTACTTGTTCTGAAAATCAAACTGCCATCAAAGTGCGATATTGCACCCACTTCGTGATGTTCTTCTTATGTGTTCCCCACCATATTGCTGGCGTTTCTTTCAAATCTTTGTCCAGTACCAAAAATATTTGTTGTACTAGTACAAATTCTTCAAATTCCAACAAGAAAGTTTCTAAATGATTTAAACCATCAAATATGGGCAAGTTACTTACTTCTGTGCCAAACCAACAAACTTCCCTGGTCAATCTGGCACATCTCCAAACATAAACTTTGTACATATTGTTATGATAATTATCTAGTGCTTCTTCTGAATCTGATGAGCATGCATTGTCACTTCACCAACTTAAATTCCCATCTGTTGTAGGATTAATGTAATCCTATTGTCTTGCTATCAATTTTTATATATTCTTAAGCTTGCATGCGTGGTCTTCTTATCTGATATCTTATGTGTATCTTAAACCTTCATCCGGATCCAGAGGTGAAATGAACCTAAGGCTATCACCTTCAAATGTCATTTTTATTTTCTTTAAGTCAACAACGGTGGCGTTGTTGAAATCCAATCAATTCCTAACAACGCAGGATAAGAACATCTATCATCAATTATCTCAATCACCTCGAAGTCTACAAATGTCCTTACCCTGTAGATATCCATAGGGACATGCTCCAACCTTCCAAAGGGGATTACTACTTGCTGAATAGCCATACTAAGCATGATAGGGGAATAAATTAACTTAGGTTTTCCCATCAGTGCCCAGGTCTTTTTCGTCATCACATTAACTTTTGATCCCAATTTGAGGACCACATAATCTAAATCATAATCTCCAATCTAAGCATTGAGGTTTAGTTCCTTGTTTGTCCTTCTCTTTTTAGATACTTGATATACTGCTTTATTCAGTAGAGGATCTACCCTTCCTATCTCATACTTTCTTATCAAATTTTGTAGTTCTTGTATGGCTCTTTCATCCTTAATCAAATTAATGCAAGTACATAAGAATTCCATAAACTTGCTTACCTCTTTTCCTTCTTCAGGCAAAGAAGACTGATCAAAGGCTAGGGGAATTCCACATTCTCTCACTTTTGGTTGTGCCTTTGATGAAGAAGCTTGATCTCTTCCAAACTCTCTTTTTTCCTCTTCAAATGTTTGCTTCTCTTTCCTCGGATCAAATTCTTGTGTCTTGTTTGCAGCTCTTTTGACCCCTAATTCTTTTGTAGTCTTTCCTTGGGTCACTTTGTCTTCTCCTGTAGTAGAACCTCCTCTAGTGATAACAATGACTCTAGGATCCATTCCACAAGGTTCTTCTAGGCTTAATTGTACTTGTGGGTTTCTTCCTTGCCACTTCTAAAATTTGGCTAACAACACAAGACAATATTCAATAACATGTTCAAATGAGTTGCAGTAGCTGCATGTGGTACAAAGGTTCTGATAGTCCCCTGCCAAGTGACCTGGTTGCGTGTAGTTGTAACATATGATCTATCCTTGACCTCAACCCATACCTCCTCCTCTTCCTCTTCCTCTAAATCCACCACGATGGTTGGAGTTTCCTCTTTCTGGGAAATTATACTGCGTAGTGTTTCCTTCCTACTGTACTTCACCTTTAATTTTGTATATATCCCTTGACCTTTCATGCATCAGGTCATAAGCCCTACAATCCCTATCATCATTCCCCAAGACGTACAGAACGTGCAATACAAATTTGTGGGTGTCTAGACATATTTTTGCAAATAGTAACATTCATTAGGGCAATGTCGATTTCTACATACCTCGCATAAGGGTAGGGTAACTTGCTTCAAAGGGATCGAAGCCCCAGAGGCCAAATACTCATAAAATAGGAGACAGTTCTCCTTGTCATAGCCTTCTAATTTTCATCTGATACACCATATGTCTTCTCTTTTATCTTTTACCTTGTATTTCTTCATATCTTTGACCTGCAAAGATAAGCTAGTCATCTAACTCAAAATTTGACTCATATCTAAGTTGGATTCTCCCATAGAGGTTGATTCTATTTTCATGGTGATCTCTAGTGCCTGAGCCTATGAAGCAATCTTCTGTTGCATCAGAGGAACTCTGATGTGCTATAGGAGGGAAGCAATGAACCATTCCTTGTTCTGCTCATCTTGGATATGAAAACTCAAATGACCTATCAAGGTCTTAAACCTTTGATAAAACTTCCAAAAAGGTTTAGCTACTCTCTACTTAATTTCTTTCTATTCTTTAATGCATTGTGACTCCGACTTGGATTTCTTGAATTTTTCACTTAATCTATTCTAGATGTTGTTCAGCGGTTTAGGTTGTGCAATTCCTTTAACAAACTTCATGTACCAAATCAGTGCACGGTCTCTCAGGGTATTAGTAAACTGAGTTCTCTTAACTACTTCGTCATTAACATTCTTAATACTCCATACAACTTCGCATAAAAACCAGTGCTGATCAAGATCTTCAGATCCATCTCCTCTAAAGATAGGTAGCCTCATTTCATCTGCCATAGATCTTCCTAGGTTTCTTGGCTGAGTATGTACTAAACTATTGGTAACAATGCTCTGAGTGCTCTAATAACTCTGACTACTCTGGTTACTTAACATTGCTAAAACAACAGGAGGAGTAATAGTACTTACTTCAACAGTCTACGTAGTCCATGAAGTTTCTAGTTCTTCTCGGCGAGGTTCTTCAGTATTCCATTCCTCTACCCTAGTAGACTCTGAATGCTCTTCATCTATTAGATCTATCTCTTCTCCATTGTAGAATCCTTCATCTTCATAATTCTTCTTAAACAGGTTTGCAAGAGGGACTTATCTTAACGCTCTCCCACTATGCGTGTGTCCAACCTCCATGTCGTTGTCATTGTTTGAGGTCTTGAACAATAGCCCTTTAATCTGGCCGACTACTGTATCTTCAATATGTTCTTCTCATACAAGAACATCTTGATATTCAACTTCAAAAAGTGTAAAAAGTTTCCTTTAGGTCCCTTAAAGAAATATCTCTAAGCTTGGCTATATGACTCTACTCTATCAAAATCAAACTCGACGATGTACCCTCCAATGGTGTTATCAAACTAGTGATCTAATGCTCTTGACACATCATTATCAACTCTCTTGACCTTCTTGATCGGCGCTGACATCCAAACCATAGGTGGTCTAAGTATGATTTCAAACTGGGTATCTGCTAATCTGGATAGCCACTCATATATCTCCTGATGAATTCCTCCAAAGAAAATCTTGTGTATATCAGTGAAGATATACCTTCCCAAGAAATCCTCTGTACCAATATTAGGGTTCTTGCTCTGGGCTTCAGCGAATTCCTTCTCTTGTTCCTCTATATACTTCTAAATTTCTGTCTTCGATGGAAACTAACTTGACATTCCCTCAAGAAGATCCTGGTACCGGCAATGGAACCATTTGTTGGCACAGGGGCAAACCCAGGGTTCAACTCTAACAGTGCACCAACAAGCCCTAACTACTAGCCCTTTCGAAAACACCTGCAAAGCAGATGCAGTCTCACCTGAAGTAGTAATAGGGGGTTGTAGGACACAAGTGTCTATAACCAGAGGAAATATAAAGTGGATCTAGGGCAACAACACACAACAACCTAGTTATTCTTTATCTCTTTCAAGCCTACTGTGCGAACTATATCTCATATCTAATACAATGATGCAATAACAACAGAACATAAAGAAGAAGAACACGACATCAATCACACAAAACAACAATATATACGTGGTTCACCCTCTCTCTAGAGATACGTCCACAGAACTATGTTTCTTGATATTATATGCAATCATACAGCTCTATCTGCGCTCTTAGCTTGCATATCTCTCTCTCTTTCTCTCTTCTTCTCTCTCCTCCTTGTGCACCTAGCTGCAAGGTTGATCTTCACACCTAGCTGAAGATCTTACAATATAGACTCTCTTTCAATAGACTACTACTCTCTCACAACAACAATAATCACTCATAACCTCCACAAACCCAGCCCAGGTCCTCTCGACCTTTATTTATACATTACAATGACTCTCATACAACCTTAGGCCAAATCCTAGGTGTCTAAACCCTAAATACCAAAACCCTAGGTTTTTAAAACCCTAGGTCAACTTGACCCGCGTTTTCAGGGCTTTGCCATCCTGTCTTTCCTTCTTTCCCGTGAGGTGCTCCAAAGCATCCATTGTTGGATTTTTCTTCCTGCTGAGTTGTCCACGATCCCTCTTCCTTGCTAATCTGTCATCCTCGATCTCCTCATCCAATGACTTTCTTTCTCTTACTTCNCTTTTTGCCACTTCGACCCAATCTTAGTCAACTTGTCATCTGTGCAGTTCGCACTTCGTGCTTCTTCCTTAATCTTTGCTTTCTTCCATAACCAAGGTCCAACACATAGATTATTCTTAGATGTATAAATACATACATTCATTCATTACTCCATTTAAAAATACAAAATATGGAAATTCTTATCAGAACCAAAAATCGTGATGCGACTACTGAAAGGGGTGCCTGTTTCCATGCAAGCATAGGCTCAGTCACTCCTAACGGATTTACCAATGGCCACCCCTGAGCTAGAACATGATCTTTTGAGAGAGAATTATTTCTTCCGGCTCAGCAACCGTCAGGGACAGAGCTTACTCTCCTCCTCCCACATGATCTTGGCAATGATTTCTCTCTATACCAAGCAAGGAGGCCTACCTAAGTACTTCCTCAATCACTCAACACCCTCATTTACCAGCTTGTATCATGATCCTTCTAGCCACATCCTACGACCAGAAAACATTAATTTCTTAGTTCTTCCTTGAACTTGAGATCTTAGTCTCTCTTCTCTTCTTCTCTTCTCAACTCTTCCTCTGCCCACCATGTGTTTCTTTCTTTCCTTCCTTAGTAAGATTATGTGTGTACCGAATTCCCAATCCGTGGTCAGGTCTGAAATCCTTTCTCTGCCCCATTCCCTCATTAACTCTTGAGGAGGTATTCCCACCTACCATCTTGACTGTAATTCATTCCTAGGTCAGAGGATTATTCGTGTCTTGAGCAATTAAATCCAACAAGGTACTGGTTTGGTGGGGGTTATCTCAACCATTCTTGGTTCCCCTCAACATATGTTTCATAGCATCTGTGGTCTATCTTAAAAAACCCCCACTTTCAACAATCATGAAACACTTATCCATTTATATTAATAACATAAATTACATTCCTTGACCTTTTATACAAAGGTTCATCAAATCAAACATTCACACATATCTTGTTTTCCATAGTCTCTTCGAAAATATATTTATATTTACAAACTGGAGGAAACAGGGGTGTTACACTGGGTCTAAAATCCACCCAGGTAAAGCGATTCCTAACCAAGATAATGTATCTTAGACAACAAGAACAAATCCTTCATAGGTGCCAGCTTGAACTAAAAACCTACAATCTATCATTCCCCACATGTCTGTCCCACCCCAAGAAGTGTTCCCCTTCTCTATTCAACAATCCTCTAGCTGCCCCACTTCCTTTTTGGGGATTCAAAAAAAGTCCATAAAGGAAGTCTCAGAGAATTTTAGTTGTAGTTGGGCACCCTCAGGAAATCAATTCCCAACAATTTTATCACCTAGAGAGAGTTTCTCATAGGCATGACAACCCGCCTCTTCAATATCCCACCTACTTGACTGTCCAGCTCCTAAGCTGTCTAGGCACATGTATGGTGATGGCAGCAACAATGTTCGGGTAATGTACATGTGCGCTACTAGTAGCAGGAAGGTACTGGTTACAACTAAAGGAGTGTGTGCAAGATCGAGAGGAAATAATGATCATATGAAGGGATGAAATGACTGGCAAATGCATTAAGTCCAAAATCTTTGTATGCATGTCTCTAATTGGAAACTTGTCAAGTTGAGAACTACTTTGGCCCACTTGTCCCCATCCTTAGAACTTAGGATAAAATAAGTATCCATACCTTAGTATTTAGGAATAATACCTTAGTCTTTAGGAATCATTTTATGATATTCCTTTGTAATTAATCCCTCTAGATTAGCCTCTTCCTAGGCTCTTAGCCCCCTTTCCCTTCCTAGTGAATTTTATTCCCCCATACTCTTTTACATGGTTGGTCTACCATAATGATGTATGTTATTAATGATATGAGTGTTTACATATTACAAAAATAGGCTCACTGGCCTTTTCACATATAGGCTCTTCGACCTAATAATCACATAATCCTTCTGGCCTATAATAACCTGGCTCACCAACCTATAAAACATATTTACATTTATAACAGGGGGCCGGCCTAGGGGTATTACATTTCCCTCCCCCTTATTTATGCATTTTCCTCAGTGCAATATATACATGTGTATAACCAAAAGTTCAAAAATCCTCAAAAAGATGCGGGTATTCTGCTTGCATAGCATCCTCATGCTCCCACGTTGCATTGTCAGGACCATACCAGGTTCATTGGACATTTAATAGCTCTATGGATCGGTTCTAGAGCTACTTGATCTTATGGTCCAGTATGCACACTATATGCACTTGAAAGGCACCTTCTTGCTCCACCTGAATCACATTCCAATCAATGACATGATTATCATCCGGTATATAATTTTTGAGCAATGATACATGGAATACATTATGAATAGACATTGATGCAGACAATGCAAGCATGTATGCTACAGGCCCAATCCTCTCTAAGATTTCAAATGGCCCACAATAACGAGATTCCAACTTTGAACAATTTCCAAACTTCAGGGAACTTCTATCAGCCTTTACTTTCAATAATACATGGTCACCCACATTAAATTCCCTGTGAGTTCTACCCTTATCAATATATCCTTTTTGCTTGTCTTGAGCAACCTTTTTCAATTTTTTTTTCAACATTTTCTCTTCCATTTCCCTGAATAATTCTAGCCCAACCACTGCTCTATTTATTGGGTCGTCCCAACTTACCAATGTGTTGCAACTTCTTCCATAAAGTGTCTCAAATGGGCTCATCTTTAGATATGATTGGTACCCATTGTTATAAGAAAACTCTACTAAGTGTTGCTATTCTTCCCATTTTGATGGTTTATCCATCACATACATCCTCAACATATACTCAATCTCTTGATTCACCCTGCATGTTTTTCCATCTGAGTCTGGATGATAAGATGTGCTAAAATTCAAATTTGTTCCAAAACCCTTAAAAAATCCTTTCCAAAAATTTGATGTAAATTTTGGATCTCTTTCAGACACAACTGTCTTGGGTATGCCTTGTAGTCGATAAATTTCTCTCATGTAAATATCAACAACATTGGTTGCCTTAGGAGTGAGCTTTACTGAAATAAAAAGAGGCAGCTTTGGAATGCTTATCTACCACTACCCTGATAGAATCATGTTGCTTGTTTGTTCTAGGTAGTTTGGTGATGAAGTCCATTGTTACAACTTCCCATTTCCACTAAAGAATGGGTAATGGTTGTAGAAAACTAGCTGTGTGTCTATACTCAGCCTTGACCTTTTGACACTCCAAACATTTGGCAATAAACTCAACAACCTCTTTCTTCATGCCTGACCAATAATATTGGCTCTTGGCAACTGCAATAGTTTTTTGATAACCTAGGTGTCTAACAAAAGTTACAGTATGCATTTCTCTTAATATCATATTTTTCAATACCTGGGAATTTGGTACATAAATTATTTCTCTGTACATGAGAATTTCATCATTTCCTAGCTTATAGTCTTCAATTTTCTGCTGCAAGATGCCTTGCTATAACTTTGTTATTATTTCCATGTATTGCAAATCTGATTTTGAACCCTCCAAGATTATGTCCTTAAAATCAGATTGGTACATGCTAATGGTTGTAGCATGAAACTCATGCACGCTTCTGCTAAGTGCATCAACTATCTTATTCCCTTTCACTTTGATATGTTTTATATCAAAGTCATATTCATTGAGAAATTCGAACCACCTACTTTTCCTAGAATTTAGAGTTGGTTTTCAAATATTTCATACCACTTTGTTATGTCCTCAACTCAAACCTTTTCCCCATGAGGTAGTTCCTCCACATATTCAAGGCATGCACTATGGATTCCAACTCCAAATCATGAGTAGCATAGTTCCTTTCATGCTCCTTCAACTTCCTTGATTCATAGCATACAACAAACCCATTTTGACTGAGGACTCCACCAAGCCCTTCTTTACATGCATCAGTGCATACAATGAAGTACTCATTAGGATCAACAATACTTAGTATTAGAGCACTTGTTAATAATTGCTTCAAGTGTTGGAAACTCTTTTCACATTCCAACGTCCACTGAAACTTCACCCCTTTCTTTTGCAAGGAAGTGATTGGGTGTGAAATCTTTGAGAATACTTCAA
>JASDQU010028801.1:9430-21974 GCA_032191745.1 Picea mariana
GCAAATTTGCATTTAAATTCGCATGGTGAAACTTGCATTGGTAAATTCGCATTGAAGTAAATTCACATTGAACTTTGACGTGAGGTGAATGGTTAATTTTATTTTTTTTAAAGGTGAATGTTGGAGGATTTACTTTGGAATTAAAGTAAAGGTGAATGTTGGAGGATTTACTTTGTAATTAAAGTAAAGGTGAATTTTAATTTCTTTTTAAAAGGTGGAATTTTGATTTAGGTGGAATTGACAACTAGATGGTAAATGTAAATGTAAATGGAAACTATTTTTCTTATGTAGTTGTATTTTTTGGTTACATGTAATTGGGCATATTGTTGTAAGACCTAGTTAGGCATGTGTAACCCTGGTTCTATTAAGTCGCCTATGAAAAATTTAGTATATATTTAGGTAGACTAAAGAAGGGTGGGGGGCATGAGTCATGAGTTAAAATCTTGTACATAGGTCTACAGTTGTGGGTTTCAAGTCCATGATTATTGGTTGCCCGTGGTATGGTGTCCATAGAATTGCATGTCATGGAGCATGTTTAAGGGCTCAGTGAAACTCCATCGTAAAGTGGCTTGGAGGTGAGCAGTGAAAATCTCATTTGGTAGTCTTGGCCAGATTTGGTAAAGGTTTCGAATACTCTGTTCGAGGTGGAGGACTAAAGGTGCCCTATTCAAAAAGTTGGGTCAATAGAAAGGTTGATGTGTTTAAGTATTGACAGGTTAAATCAAGGGTTTGAGAACACATGATGGAGGCAGGTTCATATTCCTTGGAATTTTGGAAATTATTATAGGAGAATTGGGGTCAAATGGCATCTTTAGTAATGCCAAGTTGCAGCATGAGTTGTGGTCGAAAGAAGTTAAGTGTTATCTGGACAATCGGTCACCATTAGTTGCAAAAGGTTGGAAGATTTTGGAAGAGGTATATTGAACATGTCTTCTCTTGTGATTACTCAGTTTTTCGAAATTGTTTGATTGTTATGTTCATGCTCTCATCAACATTCTAAGTAGGATCCAAATCAAACAGGTAGATCTTCGTTGGTTATAATGACAATGTCGAGGGATATAGATCGTCATTAAAAGAGATAGTGTTTGATGGATTTCTTCTCAAATTAGATATAGTAAAATATGAAAGGAATAAAGCATGACTGATAGCAGAAGGTATTTGGAAGGCATTGATTTCCATGAAATATTCTTGTCAGTTGTTAAGCTTTTCTCTATTCATGTAGTGTTGGAACTAGTCAGATGCTAAGATAAGTTTTTTATGGAGATTTGTATGAGGAGATATGTATATCGAACAACCAAAAGGGTTTGTTCAGGATCGCAATAGAAGATTTGTTTGCAAGCTCAAGTAGTCATTGTATGGTCTGAAATGTGCATCATGCATTAGTACAAGATGGGTGATTCTTTCATGGTGAGCCAAGTTTTACAAGAAATGAATTTAACCATTGTGTTTTTGGTACATTCATTATCTTGGTGTTTAGATAGCTGAAGATATGTTTTTTGAAGTAAAAGCATGGTTAAGATCAGCAGGTTGGCTCTGTTGGCAAGGATGTTCGTGGTGAAGGATCAAGGAGCAAAAAAACAAATCTTGGGCATGGAAATACATAGAGGCAAGAAAGATGGTAAGATTTGGTTATCACAGTTGCAGTATAAGGAAAATATACTCATGAAATTCGGCATGAATAATGTGAAATTGGAAAATATCCCTTTGGCTTTCCATTTGTTTTCTTCAGGTGTATATCCTTGTAATATGGAAGAAAAGGTTATGTCTCATGTATTGTATGCTAGTTGGAAGTATAAAGTATGCGATGGAAAGGTTTGATATGTTCAAGTATCATACATTTCACATGCAGTTGATGTTGTCAGTGGTCACATGACAAATCTAGGTAAAGCAATGAAATTGGGTGCTTCGGTATCTTAGAGGCACATGTATCACCTACAATGGTTTCAATGTTTTTTGTCTGAGATAATTCAGATTTTGCAGGAGGATTTGGAAAAGAAAAGATCTACTTTAGGTTCTGTCTTTTATGAGTATAAAGGGACCATTGGGTTAGTTTGGACAAAGTGCAGGTTTTGTTTTCTGTGGTAGTCAAAGCCTTGTGCATTTGACACATAGTTCAACTTACCTAAATTGGACATGGTATCACTTTGTAAGACATGTTACTAATGGAGGTGCAGTGGTCCATATTCGATAAAGTTGTGTAGACATGTTTTTGGAACCAGTATTGAAGAGAAGTTGTGGTCGTGATTTGCTTCTCTTGAAGGTGGTGATGAATCAAATTGGAAAAGGCATTAGACAAATTGTTGTCAAGATGAAGATTGTTGAAATGGTGACAACAAATCCCCACAGGATGTGGATCTAGATTATTCAGCTTTTGGTTGAGATAAGGCAACCTAAGTTAGAATGTATAATTAATGAATTAGTTTCATTGTAGCCGTGAGATAATTGTTTAAATATGTGTCCCTGAGAGACAAATATTGAGCCACGGGCTTCAATCCCTCTCCAGGTTGTTGGTTGTAATCTCCGGTTTGTTGAACAATAAGAATTTCATTGCCATTTTCCCGTGGATGTTTCCCTCATGAGGTGAAGGAGGGTTTTACCATGTAAAATATTGTCTCCTGTGTGATTGAATTTGTGTATCATTTTTTCTTTGGTTTTCTATTGCAAAATTAATCTGTGGCTTTAAAGATCCTAACATCATCGTATATCAAGAAGTTACTATTGATATATTACCGGAGTTCATGCAGGGGTGATAGTAGTGCCTATCATCTAGCTAGTGATCGATTCTCTCTTTCAGCATTTATTGAGACGAGGAAAGAAGTGATGAAAATCCATTTGACTAAAGATCGGTTCTTTGTATTGAGGTGAGGAAAGAACTGATACCCACATGTGGAATATGCCCAGTCATGGGTGCACCCAAATCCGCTCTGCTGGAAATATTCCGGGAGACGCGTGCGTGACTTGACACCCCCCGTAATGGTTTTCCTAATCAAGGCATAAATCTATCCCACTGGAAGAGAAAACCCAGCGAGATCCTTGACCATAGAGAGATCGAGGTCGAAATGAGACTCATATTGGGGAACCTTAACCAATCACTAACGCAAGGTTCATCTCTCATTCTCGGATGCTTCTCATCACTCGTACGCCGTAATGCGAGGGGGCTCAGCCACGTGAACCGCCTTACTCACCTTGTTAGGTAAGAAGGAGGATTTTGGTGCAAAAGGCTTTAAACCATTTCAACACCGTCCCAAAGGGATTTTAACCAGACCCCCATTGTTAAAGGCATTATTTTGATGTAATTACACTTTTCTTCCCTCACCAACCAAGTCAATAGAAAGTGGTTGCTGGTCATTCATTATATACATAATTACGCACAAGACGTTACGCTTTCTATTTCTTCCCCTCCATTCTTACTTACATTAGTTAAATGGCGGTTTACGTATTGTGAATATTGCACCCATTAAGAGCCCTTTTTAGATCCCATCTCTATAAAGGAAGCCTAGAAAGATTCAGGTTAGAGTGGAAGTGAAGTAGATGAAGATCCAAAAGCAGGAGCAAAGACATGTCCTCTAGTTTCATATCCAATTCTAGATATGTAGCTCCTAGTAGAGGATTCAATTGACTTCCATCAACATCAAAGCAAGTGGTTGTCCAAGCCCACAAACAACCTTGAGTGATATATAAGTAATTGAGCCAAAGATATCACCAACTAAGGCATAAGCATAGGCACCTAGAGTGAAATCATAGACAAAGGCAGAGGTAGCATCCTCATATGTTATAATCTATGATGTTACAATCTTGGGGGTGCTCCTAGTTATGAGTGCTTTGATATATGCATATGTTGATAGATATAGTGTTCCTACATCCCTTGATTTTACTAGTAAGGTTCCAGTGCCAAAGAAGCTACCCATCCTAGTTTAAGATGTGTCTAGTTGAAGGGGTAGGTCGAGACCCAGCACTCCCCCTGCAGGCAAGTAGGTCCCATTTGTGATTGATCCATAACCATTCAACAGTCTTGAACGATTATTAAGTAGTCAAATTGTAGCTTGTTCCACTCCACTATGTTCTGGTTGGACCCCACTATGTGCTATCATCTCTACGCATTTTCAATCCTATATGTCCTGCACGAATGTCCCCAATTGATCAATCTTCACCCAACATCCTTTTCTCTCCCATAAGACTCCTAATTATTAATGCCTCTGAATTTTTATTGATCTCCAGTGAAAACTCTGATTCCTTTAGCCGCTTGGCCTCCTCCTTACTCAAAGTATGTTATCCTTCCTACTTTTCCTACCGAATGTTCTCCCCCGCACAAACAAAGAGACCTAGACATGCTTATTTCGATACCTTAGGACTACACATTGATCAATTCAACTCAATCTTACTGATGTAATTCTATCCTTCCCTAATGATAATAGTACCATTGCGCGAGCTTCAATAGATGGGCAGAGAGGGAGACATAGCTATATTATGTATACCCACTAGGGGTGCAACATTTGTTCTTACATGTCGCATATTCCTAAGGTCAAGGTGGTCCGTTGGATCAATGGGCATGAGATAAACAAGGTTAGCTAGCACATGATCTTGATCTCACTCGTTGGGGTACGGATTTCAATAATGAACATCTGCTGCTAGATCAAGGGCTAGATCAAGGACTGGATCTACTAACTCAACATAATCGATTGATGTTACTTCCAAGGCTTTTTTATATGAAGTAACTCACTTTGGTTCAAATGCTATTATTGGTGGTGCTTCTTTGACTGGATCAACAACATAATACCACCGGAATAGAACATGGTGGGACAGAGCAGGGTAGATCCTCAGTGGGTGGGGCATAATGCCAGAAGAAAAGGGAGGGGAGAAAGAGTGAAGTGAATGCATTTGTAGGCATAACATGCATGAATGGGATACATTAAGTGGGCTAAAGAAAATAGTAGTGGGAGAGACAAATATATCTGTCTTGTGTGCACTTATTTCCCCAACATGCTAACTCAGCTTTACCGTCTCTACAACTGACTTTTTTGAGCAGGCTTTGACCATGTATCCCAATAAACTTCAGTACATATGGCATTAAGACGGTTTCAAATATCGAGGTCGATATGGGGGTTTTCCACCTTATGTTAGGGCCCGCCCTGGGTGGTTCAGTTCCTTTGGAACCTACATCCACAAAAATAAAGAGAAGGCCAGCGGCGCAATCGTTGGGCCCATAAACAACTATTTGCATAGGAGAAGGCCTTTGAGGCCTCTCCAAAGCAGCAAAGAGTGTCCGATGCTCGGAGCCAGCAGAGGCACCACATGCCGAATCCTTCCATCATCCCTTCTTATTTTTATTTCTATCAGTAGATTCTATGGATTTTAGCATAGGCCTTTACCTCCTACCTTATCCTAAGCAACCAGACTGCCTCGGGTTCTTATTCTACCCGAGGAATCCCTAAACCTTACCAACTACTCTCCTACCAGCAAATGTCTCCCTTGTTCCTTCCTGGTTTATCAATTCAATTCACACTATTTACCTATGGAAGGGATAGAGAGAGGCATAAATATGAAGTCTGACTTAATAGAGGGGAGCGTAGTCTTAGCAAAGGATAGAGTCATCTCCGACGTCACCGCCAACCCTTGTCGGCTACCCTTTTGCGTGTTTATTCCATGGGTTTTGAGTCTGTATATATGTTGGAATAGGTCCTTGGGCTTGATTGTCCACCATCAACACTTTTCCCATTCTTGATTCGCTCTTTTCTTATGTTTGTATTCGAATTTCGAGAATTAGGACAAAAGGTGGGTAATGGATTGGGGGGTGCGGTTGGACTTAAATAGGTCTCTATTCACTCGGGAAATCATTTAGATCTTCAACGCCCTCCTTTCGGTGCTCATCCTTGGTGGAGATATGTTTGTGTAAGGCTCTCCACTTCATCTTTCCACTCTCCGGGCGAGTTGCGCCTCTAACCGATCGGGAGAACCAGCCAACGTTATTTCCCTTGTCGTCCCTTACTTAGAAGAGTAATATCGAAGGTCTATCCAGGAGAGAAGACCTACTAGCTCCTTCGCTCAGAAAGCATGATTTGGAGAACACGGTTCCTCCAGTCATTTCATCATGCATGTAGGAGAGGGCCATTCCTCTTGCCCTTCGACCCCCATAACGATTTCAGTGTCGAAGGATTTTAACCTTGGAAAACGTCGTTGAATTCAGTCATTCTTTAATAAATGCAAAATGAAATCACTTTGTTCCTCTCCTTATCAGTCGATCCTACTTGCACATCCTCTACCTGGCCTCTCGGGATAGCCGTAAGCATCATACCCAGTCAGTCAATAAAGGGACATTGAATGAACATTTGGCATTCATCAAGGAAGAACCATTTCAACACTTTCCAAGTTAGGGGAAAAGTACATTCCTTTCCCATCCCGTTGGTTTTATCCCTGCCCAGACCAGACTTGGAAATGATGGAGCAAGAGTCAGTTGCAAGTGTCAGTTGCAAGAGTGAGTAGCGTAGTTGAACTCTACTTCACTTAATGTAGAGTCTAGTTTTCTGTGGTTTGTTGTAACCGACTAAGTAGAGTCGTTTCCTATATAATTATGTAATCAGTCTTCATTGAATAATATAGATTGTGAGTGTTGCCTCACAGTGTGGTTTTCTCCAAATTATAAGTTGGTATCAGAGCGAATTAGAGATCTAAGAGATCCAGCTCTCAAAGGCAAGATCAGATCTCGCATTAATTGAGTAGGGGAATCGAGCGCTCCCCATGCTGTGCTAGAGGAGCTCCAATCTCTCTCAAACTTACGATATTAGAAAAATCAGAGGTCGAGCGCTACCTTTATACATGTCTCAAAGTGTTATATCATTAACACTCTCACTCCCTCTCTTGCCCAATGCTACAACGCTCCCCCTTTCATTGCACAATAGCAATAGCCCTCCCCTTCACTATTTGGAGGAGTGTCAACCAGTTTCCTTTGGAAAAACGTGTCTACAGAAAGTGTGAAGCATGATTTTTGGACTGAAGCATAAGTTTTGTTTTTTGTTGGAGCATTGAAAGAGGAGCCTCCTCCATTCACGATTTTCATGAGCTTGAAGCAGGAAGAGTGAGTCTGCACACCGTGGCATTCTATGTAGAAGAGGTGTGATTGGAATAGTGTAGGTTGGAGTAGCAACTCCAATATAGATCGAGGTGTCACTGGTCCCCACCAAGTTTAACTTTGGATTCGATTGCTAATTTCTTTGGGCAGAAGGATTATAGTTTGCATGCGTGGAGTTTGAAGCCAAATCGTGAAGGTTTCTTTTTCTCATGAAGTTTAAGTTCATTAAAGTGGATTCTTTGTAAGGTTTAAAATTTACCTTTGTGAGTGAGGTAGAAAGTTTATTTAAAAGTGGAGGTATGTGTATTAAAAATGATTTCTTTTAAGAAATTTAAATTCCTTTTATACATATGAATGTGAGTTTTTTACATCTAAGCTTTTATATGAGAGATTTTTTATAAATGAGCATGAATTTTTTATGCATGGAATGGTGTTAAGGGTTATTTTAAAAGTTTCTCATATTTCCTTTAAGCTAAGAGCCTAGATAGAGACGGATCTGTGGATCCAAAGGCAGTGCGATGGACTGCTCAACACTTGACGAAATTTTGATATTCTTGGTGATTCACCACCTTCAGGATTGAAGTGTGTTTGGTGATACAAGGATCTATTGTCTGATTGAACGAGCAGAAACTTGCAAAGATGGAAAATCCTCTGGCGAAGACCTACCTCAATGAAGCCAACAAGTTAGAGGGCTCGAATTTCGTTAACTGGAAATTCAAGATGCAGACCCTAATGGAGGGCTATGGTGTCTAGACCATTGCGAAGGGAACTAAAGTGAAACCTGATGCGGCTGTCAGTGCGACAACAACACAAATCCAAGACTGGGATAAGCGTGAAAACAAGGAAAAGGTATTGTTGCATATGTCTATTAAATAGAGCATAATTTCACATATTAGAGAAGCTAAAAATTCTGTTGAAACGTGGACAACGCTTAAAGATTTATATGAAACTAGCAACACAAATCACATTTTGTTCCTGAAAACTAAATTGCTAGGCATTAAGATGGATGGAAATGAATTTGTTAGTTCATTTTTGGGTCGCATTAAAGAGGTGAAAGACAAGCTAGGAAATATAGTGGAAACCATTTCCAGCACTGATCTTGTCACTATTACCTTAAATGGTATGCTAGAATATTATCATATGTTCATAACAGGTCTCATGGCAAGGGATAAACCTCCTACTTTTGAAGAAATGACATGTAATTTTCTACAAGAGGAAGAGAGGCATAAGAATTTGAAGCCTCAGAATTCAGATTTGGCACTGTGGTCAAATAAGAGATCTGTGAGAGGGAGATCAAGAGAAAGAGGCAAAGGAGGCAGTTCATCACAGAGAGGCATTTCATCACAGAGAAGACAATCTCCAAGGCTGAATCAAGGTATGCAATCTAACAGGACTGAGTCAAAGAGTTGTTTTTATTATGGTCGACCTGGACATATTGTTAGAGATTGTCATAAGAAGAAGAGTGATGAGGCTAGGAATAAACCTAGAACACAGTCAGGGCATTATGCAGAAAAATCTTCAAATCATGATCTCATATTATTTATTTCTAGTGATGAGATTGATGAACCCTCGAATTTTGATTGACAAGATCTTAGGCTATTTGTGTCTAACACTGCTTTATTTGCTAAATCAGATGATTCTGATGCCTGGTTTGTGGATTCTGGAGCATCAATACATATGACATGTCATAAGATGTGGTACACTAATTTTAAAGAAACATGGAATGGAGCCAACATATATCTTGGAGATGATCACGCTCATCAGATCAAGGGATACTGAGACATTCCCATGACATTGTCGAATGGTACTATTCGTCACATTCACAATGTTGTTTATGTGCTAGGGATAAGGATAAATTTGATCTCTGTGTCCACCATTATAGATCAGAACTTGAAGGTTGAATTCTTCAAGAATTATTGCATACTGAAGGATTTGTTGAACCAATTCAAAAATGTTGATACAGGAGTCAACGCAGGAGGCCTATACAAACTTGATGTTACCATCAAAGCACATCACACACTGACTTATGCAACTATTCCAACAGATATTCTTTGGCATCAAAGGTATGGCCACATCAATCATCTTGTTTTATTGTTATTACAGAAAAAGAATATGGTTGAAGAAATTCCCATGTTAAAGAATGAGAATGTTGCCTGTGATGGATGTTGCAAAGATGCATAGAGATGAATTTCCCTCTAATCCTGATAGGAAAAAGAGAGATGTGTTAGATCTTGTGCATATTGATGTTTGCGGGCCTATGTAGAGTAGGTCTTTAGGAGGTGCATTTTACTTTCTGTTATTTATTGATGATTGCACGAGATACACATTGGTTTATTTCCTTAGAAGAAAAAGTGATGTTTTTGAGTACTTTAAGGAATTCAGAACCATGGTGGAAAAACAGATAGGAAAATCCATCAAAATCCTCCATTTAGATCAAGGGGGAGAGCATAAATCAGGGGACTTCATCAAATATTGCAAAGATCATAGAATAGTATAGCAGTTTACAGTACCTCACACTCCACAGCAAAACGGAGTCACTGAAAGGAAAAATAGAACTCTAGTAGAGTGTGCACGCAGTATGATGAAAGGTAAGAATCTCTCGAATGCATTTTGGGCTGAAGCCATAAATACTACAGTTTATTTAAATAATAAAATTCCAACAAGGTGTCTTGATAATGTTACTCCTTTCGAAGCCTTGTATCGTTCCAAACCTGCAGTTCATAATTTGAAAGTATTTGGGTGTAAGGATTTTCCTCATATTCCAAAGGAGAATAGGGAGAAATTGGATGTTAAAGCCATTAAATGTATTTTCATTGGGTATTGTTCTGAATTCAAAGCATACAACTTGTTTGATCCTTCTACTCACAAAGTATTTGTGAGTAGAGATGTACTTTTCCATGAGATGTTAGGATATTTAGACAGTTAGGAGTTAGTTAAGATCTACTTGGTCTAATATGTCATTAGGTAAAAGTGTGTTTCTAAGTGTGTTTCTTTAGTATGCATTAGTATGCATTTGTAGTTAGGAAATCCGACGGTCACGATATGTTCCCAACATAGAGTGATCCGACGGTTCATACTCTCAACAATCTTAACGGCTATTGATCTGTGGCTTAACACCCAATTGGTCCATGATCTCTATTTAAAGAGCATGGAGGGTCATTTTTCGATGATTGATTGTGAGAAACTCTCTTGTAAAATATCTCTGTAATCTTTTTCTTTTCATTAATAAACTGCTCCAAGTGGCCGCGTTGGCTGGGGTCGTGGATGTTTCCCCGTAGGGGTTTTACAACGTGAAAACATCAGTGTGTTGATCTTTGATCTGGTTATGTGAGTGGTTACTGAAGGTGTTTGTCTTCTGTTGGAATACCTGTGTTGTCGAACATGGTATCAGAGCCTGTTTGAAGACCCGCTCCTATTGTAGATTGAGATCGTGAAGCCGAGTTGCCTCATCTCCATTTTCTAGCCTTTTCATACATTTCTAGGCTGAAAGGACTATTCCATTGCATCCGGAGCACTCGTTTCATTCAGGAACACTTTTTGTTTCACTCGAAAAGGTTTCTGTTTTCCCAAGATACGACCATTACAGTCAGATCCAGAGGTATAAAGCCTGAATACACATTTTTTAAATTTCTGCAAAGTTTTATTTTGATTTTATTTCGGTTTGTATTTTTTACTTCCGGGTTGCTAATCTTTTATATCTACTTATGCTATTTGTCCTGCACCCTGTGCATTCTCGACAAATCAGAAACAGATAGGAAAATGTGCATCTTCCGGGTAAGCTAACCGAAATCTAACCCTTGTTATCATCGAGAAGCGAAATTTTTTTCTTGTGTGAAAAGAGTTTTTTTTTAGCATGCTCTCCAAGGCCGTCAACAACAACAACCCCAATCCTCCTTCTGAACATTACAATATGTTTTTCTAGACCATTTGGTTAAAACTTGCCTTATTAAGTAAAAGGTCTTGAGTTCAAGTCTCTCTTTTGTTACATTTTTTGAAAAAGTTCATGCTAAAAATTGTAAAGTGCATTTCACTTCAAGTATAAAGTGAATCACTAAGTAGATTTATATTTTATTTTAGAGTTATTTATTTTACATGCAACTTTTTTGTTATAAGGTAACTTCATTGTAAAAGTGATCCCCACTTCTCTTTATAAATGTGGGTCACTTCATAAAGTAGCTTACACTATCACGTGGTTATTTGGTTACCGTTTATGCCTTTTTTTTAAAAGGGCATACTCTCACATCAAAAGTCCATTTTCAGTGCCGTTTTTTTAAAACCGCATAACTTTTCAAGATCTTTCCATCCAGATCATTAGTTTCATTTTTTAAATCCACATTATCTGCATATTTAATATGGCTTCTACAAGTAATGTCTTTCTTACCAGCAACAACTACTTCCAATGGAAATGCCATATGGAAGATTTATTAAGAAGTAAAGGCATATACCGGATTACCTTGGGAAAGGAAACAACACCCACTGATGATGATAATAAAGCCAAATGGGATAATAGGAATGACGAAGCACGTGGACTAATCAGAATGTCCATCTCTCCTGATTTAAGGTACCACCTTCAAGGAATTGATGACCCCGAAGAAGCTTGGAACACGATTGAATCTGTGTTTGGTAAACTCAATATTATTCGAGCACAACAGTTAGAAAATCAAATACTAACCTTGAGTCCAAGTGATTTTTTCTTTCCTTGGAGACTATCTATCTAACTTTAAAACACTTAGAATTTCATGTGAAGAATGTAAGATAAAAATGGAGGAAGAGCGTTGCATATATCTTATTCTTTCTAAGCTAGGTAGTGCATATTCTATGTTTGTATCTACCTTTTATGCCATGAAAGAGGCTCTAGGGAAAGCTTATGTAAAACCCACTCTTGAGTCCTTTTGTGCTTCATTGATTAGAGAGGAAGATAAGCTTGTACAACTTGGAGTGATCAATACTGCAGGTACCTCCAACAAAGCCTTAGTTGCCCAGCAGAAAGATAAACCCAAGTATCCCAAGAAGCAACATCCTCGCTACAACAAAAAACAACCTAAGGGTCCCAAATACATCCAGACAGCTTCAGCTCCTAATGGTGACAAAGGAGAAAAATATAAAAGTAAGAATACTAACAGACATTGCAACTTTTGTGATAAAGATGGTCATGATGAGTCCAAATGTTTCAAGAAGATGGCAGTCTTAGAAGCAACGATGAAGAGGCACAACATCAATATTGATTCTTCTTCTTCTTCTTCTTCTCATGGACATGCACTTTCTACTTCTGGTTTTTCCTTCAATACACCTTCTACTACTACTTCTTCTTCTGATGAGTGGCTTATTGATTCAGGAGAATCTTATCATATGGCTAAGGATAAATCCATATTTTCCGTTCTAAATGAATGTAACACCAAGAAAATATTTGTTGGTGATGATAGATCTCTTAGTGTTGTAGGATCTGGAACAGTTTAGGTAGAAAATGGTCATTTCAAT
>JASDQU010028804.1:0-20093 GCA_032191745.1 Picea mariana
ATGGGATACTCTTTGGATTACATGAGCGTGCAAGCCCATTCCTTTTACTTGATTCCAATGAAGATACACAAATTTTCATCAGCACATCTTCATGTAGCACATTTAACTTTGAAGCATACTTCATATAATTGATGACATGGGTGACTGCTAGAGATGGATCACCATTAAATTTAGGGAAACTTTCCCTCCACTCTGTAGGGAAATGATATGGATATCCGAGGATATTATGAACATCAATGGAAGGGTACACCTTATGGAATGCCCATGGTAAGTCCCATGAGGCCATGGTTTTGATATTACGGTAGCCACATGAGGTATTAACCTCTACGTGTAACCTTTGATGAGACTAAAATAATACAGGAAGCAAGAGAAACCCTAAAATGTTGGATAATAACCCTAGAAGACAAGTTGACTCAAGAGAATACTTAATATTAAGTTATTAGCCTCCAGGAAGAGAAGTCATCCTAGTTAGGTGACTTGAAGCGGTATAACTAGAGGGAGCTAGAGCTCATTTGTACTCACTCACTCTCACAATTGCATAAGTACAAGTGGTAGGCATGACTGGAGGAGAGTTGCAACTACTGTAATAGTGACTTGGAATTTGGCTATGGTTTGGACTTTTTATCCTTGTTATGGTTTGGACTCTCTGCTTAGTACACTATCTTTGGAGAAAAGTACACTATCTTGGTTGGCTATTGGTTCTAGGATTTTCTTCCAGAATTATTCTATCTGTCAAGGTTAAGGTGCTCGGGGGTGGCCTTCGTTCCTATGGTTGGGTGACAATATTGAGATATTGTCTATGGTGAAAACAAGCACATCTCTTTTATTATAATAGGTTATGGGCCCACACTATCTTTGGACAGTCTAACCATAGAAAGGTAGATTGGGAGGATTTGCTCAATTGTAGTTGCAGTAAAAGTTTTGCTGCAACAACGAAACCCCAACCCTCGTGTTGAGGCACCTTAAGTGAAGTGCTTGAACTAATTCCTGGATAACCTAGTGCGCCCTAGCCTAGTGCACCTCCTGGTATTCTCAACAAGCCAAGAAGTCAAGTTTCAAATTTTGATCAAAGTCAATGTTTAACCAATTCAAAATCTAAGGTTGACCAATCAAAAGTCAAAATGCAAGGTATTTATGAAGACAAAAAACCTAGCATGAAGAAAGTGTATGATGTGCCCAAGAGAAATCTACTAAAAGGAACATTATGAGGTTTACCAATCCTCTAGCAACTAAACCTCTAGTCCAACAAAGCCATTCTCAGAGTTGGGTAACAAAGGTATGTACCTATACATGTTCTTTTAATTTGTATCATTAGCATGAGTGTGTTTGTAGGGAATGTAGAAGGGATCTTGTCGAAAACAATGATCTTGKATTCAATGCATTCAGAATATCAACACACTCTCTAGGTTTGACTTGATATATCTCTGGTTGTTATGGCATTATGAACTTCTAGTCAAAGTTATAAGYTGACTTTAGTCAAGAACTTATAAGGTTGAGATTGTATTCTCTAATTCGATTTTCTGTCAATAAAGAATATTGTTTTAAGTTTAAGGGATAGGTCAGAAAGGATACTTGTCTCAGAAGAAAGACAATTCAAGTGGAACAATAGCAAGACTTYAGGTTTTCATATCAAGTTTGACATGTTTATTATTTTCACTTAAGTGAGTATTGATAAGTACTTAGTAGCTTATAATACTCAGTGTACTTATTTGCAAATATGAACTAACACCTACTCTGGGAGATATTTCTTGTTCTTGTTCTCAGACAAGATCATCTTAGTATTTCTACCAAGAAACTATCCTTCATATAAAAGATATTGTATCAGAAAAATTGTTGTTCTTGTTGTCTTAGGAAGGTTATTTCATGAAGGTTATCATGAATATGTCTTTCTAGGATTATAGAAATTGCCCCTATCCTTGTCCTTATTCTTGTTTCGATTTCCTATCATAAACATATTATCTTGGATCTTTCTTTTTCTTCTTGTCTTGTTCCAGGTAGGTATCCTTGTGAAATATGTTGAAAAACCTTTGACGAAAAATCTTTGCGGAAGTTGTCATAGAAGAGGTTTATAAGGATGACACAATGCTTGCAGCAACTTCTAGATGGGCAACAAATAGAACATATAGAAAAAAACTTAAAGAGGCTCGGAGGGAGTCAGACTTGGAGGAAGTCAGTAATCAAAAGGAAACCAGAATAGACTTGTGACACTTTGAAAAAAGAAAAGAGAGGTGCAACAGATGGAAGCATGGACTCTCTCATATAGAGGGAATTGATTGTAGAATTCCAGAAGCATGCAGTCTCAGAATAAAAACAAGGAAGTTCTAGATATTGCTCATTCATGAATGAAGTCGGGATTAGGAGGGAGCTAGTCCCCAATGATATGATCCATTGAAGAATCTATGAATATTATGAAGTATATGTGCATGTTCTTCATTGGAAGTAGCAGCCATGATAAGCAACACATGTTCAACTTGAATCTAGAAGAAGTCTTCTTCGAAAGGAAGCCTTGAATATCCTTGGTTGTCCATCTACATTTATGTTTTTATGACGAAAGGAAGAAGTTGGAGCCTTCAGGAAGGAATGGCATGGAATCTATAGAATATTCCATGGACTCCGATGTTGAAGAGGAACATGAGGAAGAACATGAAGATTCCAGGAAAGAAAGAAAATCCAGAACAACTAAATTGAACCAATTATTATACCAAAAATTATAAGACTACCAGCATGTTTTGAACCCACTAAAAGCAGTCAAGCAGAAGTAATGGAAGGAATTTGCGATGAAGAACAATGTATGTGAGAAATTGTGAAAAAGACTTGATAAATACAAGGCGATATTTGGGGCTAGAGGGTTCTCCCAGAAGGAGGGAGAAGACTATGATGACAATTTGTTTGTTTGTTCTAGTAACTAGATATACCTCTACCTAAGCCATTATATCTATTGTAGTATCCATGGGTTGGAGTTTACATCAGATGGATGTAAAGATTGTTCTTCTCAACAAAGTAATTTAAGAAGAATCATATATATAGCAACCTCAAAGTTTTGAGGTACATTGGAAAGAAACACATGTATGCAKATGGAAGAAACCTTGTATGGATTCAAACAACTTGATGCAGAGCATCTCATGTACAACAAAAGTGTGGTGAAAACTTCCTATGACAGAGGAAGTGTATCAAAATGGTTCTTTAGAAGTTTGGGATGACAGATCTGAASAAGTTGAGAGACTTTGATCCAGTAGACCCATCCATGTATCGATAATTGAATGGTTCATTGATRTATTTGTAGAATACTCAGTTGGATATTTGTTTTGTTGTGAAAATAGTTCCACATGGAACCTAGCCATGAGAATTGAATAATTGCAAAGCATGCCTTGAAATGTCTTCATGGGACATTTGAGTTATGATATACAACTTGTTGAGGAAAAAGGTATGGAAAACATTACTCAAGCATTTTCATATCTTGTCAGGCTAAGACAAGACAGTTGGGAATGTTACCCTGGGTTTATAGACTAAAACAAAACAATCACTTAATCCACAAGTATTAAGTATAAAGGATCAAGGCTAGTTTTATGTGTTAAATATAACAATGTAAAATAAATGAACTTAAACAAAGTTGCATAAATGTGTACAGAAATTATACAAATGTGTACATGGAGATAAAAGCAAAAGAATGAACTAGATCATTCACACACATTTGTGAGACCGAAACAATAATCTGATTTTTCATTTATTTCATTATGGGATACAAAACTGAGTTCTCTCTATAAACCCTTGCTAGGGTAGGGACCAAAGTCAAATTTAGAATCCTTCTATGGGCACCATATAAAAAGAATCTGACAAGAAGAAGAAAACTGAAGCTAAAGATCTAGATCATCTTGCCACAAAATGTTGTCACTTGACTCTGCAAGATATTTTTTATTAGTCATGAAATTCAATTCATGCACAAACAAAAATAGACAGACTATCAAAGACAAATCATACAACTTTAAAACAAGTTGTTGAAATATGTGATTTGGTTTTTGAGTCATGTTGCCTTCAATAAGACCCTGTTGTCATTAAGAGGATTAATCTTTCTAGTAAACTCAGAATGAATGAAAGTTTAAAGTATCTCACTAGTATAGAGCAAACTTTATGGTTGTAGTTCTCCTTCTATTATCTAATTTTTGTCTCTTCATCTCATTGAGATTTTATTCCTTTTGAATAAGTTAGGGTAGTTCAACTACTTTCTTTAGTTACGTCAAATTAGTTTACTTAATTAGTTGAGACAAGTAATAATAGTATATATAAATAAAGGTCTAATTAATAATAACTAAATAGGTGGGACCCCTTGTGACTCCCAATTACTTCTTTTAATAATCATCAAACAATAAAATATAAAACTCAATCATTCAATTTCAAATATATCATCCTTGTAACTCTCATTCTCATAATTATGATCAAATATTTTAAATATCAACAAAATATAATATGATCATATCCAAAAAGTATCATGTCTATGTTGTCCCATAAAAAATTTCCTAAATATATGCTTGATGTCCAAAACTTTGTCAAAGTAAAATTATTGTCTTCCACATAAAAAATAAAATTAAATCCTCAAAAACCATATTTACTGTGGCATTAATCGAACTTAATCGAATACATTGTTCCATCTAACTTAATCATTTACATCAACCAATTTAATTGTTGTACAATGGACTGGGTTCGAGACCCTTTATTCTATTAGCTGGTTGCTTTTATTTTTATTAAAAATCAGCTCACTCCAATCATTACTGAGTTAAAACAACTAGAACCAATTTCTTCCCACTATACAATTTACTTCTTTTATTTGCATAGTTCTTTTTTGACGATGGATGAGTCATTCCATTAATTTAAATAGACCACATCAAGCACACAATGGAGTGTAACATAGGCCAACAAATATTCAACATACGATACTAGTATCTACTTCCAGTATTTTCTATGTGACAGGTTGGGTCGAAACCCTGGTGTTCTTTTCTTTTATTCACAATACAACCTTCAAAGCAACCAAAAACTCCCACGGGTAGTCAGCTAATGAACCAAGGTTCAATGCAAGCAATAAATCTCTCAACCGTCGGGTCAACATATAACCAATTCAAAACCCAAGTTCAATTTTACAACAATCACAACAAGGGAGAGAAGTGTCTGAACAACTAGGTGGGTGAGAGAACTCAACAAGCGGGGTTTGTAACATGAAACCAAAACCTCCAACAATTTTACAAAAAGTTTTGACACAGTTGCTTCCAAGGTGGTCACGAGGTAAAACCCAACTTTGCATTCATTCAAACTGTGGAATGGAATCTTGACAAGGCCACACCTCTCTCGTGAATGGAGTAGGAGGTAAGAATAACCACAAAAAGAACTCAAAACCCGATTGTCCCTTTTTTTGTTTACCAAAAAAAAACCTTCAGGATTATACATGAGACATGGGTGGAAACAAAATAAATTTGCCATAAAATATCAACAGTAAGGAGCAATAATAACCATTATCCATCCCAGCCACAACCATAACCGAATAAATTCAACATGAAGGGGCATTTAACAAACCAACTTGCAACATTCGAAACGCCAACAAAATTCATTTGCACATACAAAGTATGTATTCAACCACCATATCCTTAAGAAAGCAAACACTTTGCATACGAATTCTAAGAGTCAAAACAAAGATTCTATCCGGAGCAAGGTTAGAATGATGAATGGAAGGGCGAGAGTCACCATACATGTGATGTAATATCCCTAGGTCGAACCCCAATTGTAAATGTAATAATGTACTTAAGCTAGTGAGATGTTTTATATCTTTTTGGCATGCATCTTCCATGGCGTAGTGCGTGCATGTACTGCGCAGTAAAATGATGAAATGGGCACATTCCAGGATACCACACGCAACAACTTAAGTGCATGCGATATTGAGGCTAGGGAGACTTTGTGTATATGTTGTGTTTTATAGGCTGGTGAGCCAGTTATTATAAGATAGGAGGCTTATGTTTTGAATTATGTCGACGAGCCTAGATGTTAAAGGCCAATGTGCCTACTTTTGTATATGTCTCAACATTAATATAAAATACATCATTGCGCACAGATCGACCACAATAAAAGAGTATGGGGGACTAAACTCCACTAGTCGGGGAAAGGGTGGGGGCCAAAAATTAAATAAAAGGGCTAATCTAAGGAGCTTAAGCCAAAAAGAAATATTATATTAATATTTCTTAAAGTATAAAGTATGGATAATTATTTTATCCTAAGTTCCAAGTTGGGGACAAGTGGGCCAAAGTAGCTACCAACATGACAAGTGTCAAGTTGGGGACATGCATACATATTGTTGGGACTTAGTTCATTTCCCATAATTCTTTCCATCATTCCTTCCATGATTCAACCAATCCATCATCATCCAGACACTCATTGAGCTATCCTTCATACTTTCCAGTCATTGTACCTGAACCTGTATCCATAGCCATTTTCTGTTCGTGTAGCTGGTTAGCTTGGGAGATGGACTGAAGAAGCGGTTTGTCAGGCCTGTGGGATATTGAAGAGGTGGGTTGTCAGGACCATGAGAAGTTTCCCTCTGGGTGATAGAATTGTTGGGAATTGATTTCCTGAAGGTGCTAAACTACAACTACAGTGCTATGAGACTTCCTGTTTGGCCTGTTGCTGAAGCCCTGGAAGGAAAGTGGGACAGCCGAAGGACTGTTGAGCTGAGAAGGGGAACACTTCCTGGGGTGGGACAAGCATGTGGGGAATGAGGGACTGTAGGATGTTAGTCGAGTGAGCACCTATGACAGAGTCTTTCCTATTGTCTACAAGCCATTAGCCTGGTTAGGAACCCCTTTACCCGGGTGGAGTTTAGTCCCATCTCGGGGGTGACCCACTGCTGAGAGTGATGAGAAGTGTGGTCTAAGGCTGGGAGGTTTGTGGAAGGTCTGAACGCAGTTGGTGACATTCTTACCAAGATAAGTGCCAATTGTGTGATAAATTTACATGTTGCATTATTATTTAGGTGTTTACTTTTATGGGTTTATCTTATGAGTGTTTATAATTGTCTGTATAGTTATGGTTATATTCTGTATATGCTGCATGTATACCTTTACTATTATTTGGTGTGAATCCATGCATTTACAGATGTATTGTTCTGTTTACGTTATATATATATATATATATATATTTCCGCAAGAGTTCTATGTGTATATAATTTAATTGCATGCAATTCGAAAAAATTCTATGTGGCATAGCTCGGTTGGATGTTGGGTATGTTACAATATGTTCCGCAGAGAGAACGTAAGAGTTCTCTAGTGTAGTGTGGCCCGACCTGGGTGGCCGAGGACGTTACAAAATGGTATTAGAGATAAGTAAAGCGTCTAAGTAGTGGTGTTGCTCGACCTGTTGGTGGCTGGGGATGTTACGATATGATATCAGAGCTTCAGTTTTCAACATTGAGCCTGGATGGGCTGAGCAAGTTGAGTTGAAGTGAAATTTCACAAAGAATCTATTTCGAAGTGGCCAAATTTCAAGTTGCAGAGCATCCATGGTAATATTTAGAAGCAACGACATGAAATTGGGAAAAAGCCACAATTTCTATTGTTAAATTCATGAGAAAATTGAGAAATTTGGCCAAGTGGTGAGATATTACTAGTTTAATATCTGTTCTAACAAATTCAGACCTGGAATTGGTCGAATTTGAAGTTATAGTGAAGCCATGACAGATGGAGCCAATTTGGTAATTAAAATTCTCAATTCGTGAATTGATTTTGGGGAAATGCATTTCAGGAATGTCAACCTACTATGATTTATTGTTGTAGAGGTCGAATGGGTGTTAACGAGATGAAATTGAGCAAATCTCATAGTTGCAAAATGTCTATGGAAGAAATGGGGAAAAATTTAAGCAAAAGCCCCAATTTCTGCAGTGGAGTTCACGAGGAAGTGATGCACATAAAAATGAATGTGTGCAGGTGGGAGCACTAAAAATGCATGTTGCGCGTTAAAATATGGTGGTATATAAAAATTGGGTGCCACGTGGAAAAATGTTGGCATGCTGGTGCGTGTGATAAAATTTGGCACTATGCGGAAAAGTGTTGGTGTGCAGTTGCGCGCACTAAATTTGGCGTCGCGCGGAAAAGTGTTGTTGCGCGGTGAACATACGCATAAAATGGTGTGTGCGGTGTGCACACACATATAATGGTGCACGTGGTGTGCACAGTATTGACAGAGCGCAGAAGAGTTTGGTTGGTGCACGAGCGATATGAGTATATCTTGTCACGCGACAACTTAGTTAATGGTGAGCGCAGAGTATTGGTGTGTGGTGGGGGCATGCTAAACTCTGGCATGGAGTAGCATGTAGAGTGAAATTCACGTGGAATATCAACACGTGATACAAAAATTGCGCGCAAGAGGTAATAGTGAAAGTACCAAAACTGCGCATGGTGGATATTGGCGCGCAGCACAAAAGTAGTGCGTGCTAGTTATTGGCGCGACAAAGAAGTGATGTACGATAGTTATGGATGCGCAGAGCATGATTTAACTTGTGTTGTTGCTGCACATGGTAAATATGGGTGTACAGGTTGAAATTTGTGCATGAAAATTCGTTTGGAGGGTGAACAACGAGATAAAACCAATGATTTTTTGCGACGTTTTATATCATTTGAACGTCATCTTTTTGCAACACGTTTTTGAGGCCCTTAAGAGCGTTTTTAGGTACTTGAAAACCATAAGAAGAGGGTATTTGTGCTAAGACACACTTTGTATCTACAACTCAAATAAAAGAGCTCGAAGAGATCTTTCTAATGGTGTAAACCATTTGTCAAACAAAGCTTTTATGAGAAAGTTACAAAACAAACAGTGGAGGGTAAAATTTAAGACCCATCTAACTTCAAAGAGCCATAAATTTATGCTCCAGAATCAGATTGAGGCACATGAGAAGTCAATGGAAATTTATTGAGCCATAGAAGACATTCATAGAGCTGAATTAAATGTCTGGGCATGTTAAAGATTTTTAAAATGGAAAATAAGACACCTATAACATATCAATTACAATATATGATATTTTGGCCTAGAACTTCAGCCGACTGTAGCTAGCAGCCTGGAACCTAGAAAGAGATGAAACTTGGAAAAAGTGTCCATAATATGTATATAAAGAAACCCAATGGATATCCCACAAAAATTCCAATGGAGTAGGTGAAAAAATGCATATTTACCAGGCAGAGTTGTGCCAAGTTGAAGAATGAACAAAAAAATTAATGGGCAATTTTTAAATAGCCATAACTTTTTGCTCAAGAATCGGAATTGAGCATGGGAGTAGGCATTAGAAAGGTGTTGGAAAGTGGAATATAATTATCCACCCAAAAAATGGATCTGGGCATTCCATGTTTCAAGAAATCAGAAGAAATAATTCTGATATGTATTATTGAACCAAAATGGTTCATATTTTCATGAAAATTGTTGAGTCAATTAACCTGACAAAGTTTTGTTGGCTGCACATTTTGCAGAGTTAATTTTTTTTAGTTATTAACAACTGAGAAGGTTGAAGTTCAGTTAAAAACAAGTGGAGGTACTCAGGGAAAGAGTGTTATGACAAAATATTTCATAAGATGATCAAAATCCAAGACTACAAAAGGTTAAGGTATGAATCTTGGCACAACCATAAAGTCTTGGGAGGCCACTACAGGAAGTCCTCTCATGTTAGTCAAGTATTCAATGGAATTTGGGAAAATGAATAGATCATGTAGTGAAGGAATTAGCGAACACTCCCAAAGAAGACAATATACAGATTAAGTAATACATTGGAGTCAGATCTATCATAAAAGGAATTGACTATCATAATGATAGTAATCAGATAAAGAAAGAGACATAATGCATATTTGGATAAGGAGTGCATCATATCCAGGGATTAGATATGAAATTAGAGTAATGCTTCCCTTATGGTTATCAGATCAAGCAGTGGAAGCATGGTATGAAGGGAATCAACATGGCATGAGAGAAGTGGATTGTGCAAGGCAAGATGAAATCAGATTGGTCAAGACAAGGGAAAGTAATTTCCAACAAACAAATCCAAGTACTGATATGATCAGTTAAGGAAGGGATAAATCAAGTACCTCAAGAAGGAAGTTGGTGTTAACTGTTCAAGTTTACTCAAAAAACATGACTGGAAATAGAATTGGGTCATGTAGGATTTGGATTAGAGGGATCCGAATAATAATGGAATGCTGAAAATTAATATCAGCATAATATGTAGTTGCAAGTCCATGAACATTCTAGGATAATGGAAGAAGAATTCATGGGTAGATATCAAGCAAATGGGAATGCACGAAAACACTCCAAGAGGGAAAACAAGAAGACTAGTAGAGATTATTGACGCATTCCAAAGGTATTGAAGATATTTCCACAATAGCATGGAGATGTTAAGCCAAGAAAGACTTAAAAGTGGAATGAATCTCTGTAGAGAGTCAGTAAAGAACCATGAAAAAAAAAATGGTTCTATGCTTGGTTTTGAATGTAAAAGAGATGGTGTCTGAGAAGAATCCATCTCAAGTGTCATAGAGCCATGAGTGACATTTCGAGGGGGTAGAAGTACCTTTTGAATTATGTTGATAAATTAAAAGCAACATTAAGTGATTTTAATTAATTCTATGTAGCTAGAGTAGGAGGCATATGTGCATCCCTACAGTATGATAAGAGATTGGCTATGCAAGCCAAGTTTGAGGCTAGTTGGCAAGGAGTGGAGAAGAAAGGAAGAAAACTCAAATAATAAATTATTCAGTCAAGGAAGAGCTAGAATAGTTGAGTCTGAAAAAAAATGGATGTTGAAGATCCATAGTCTATAAGACAACATGATGGGAATTATAATTCATGCAAGTATGAGTTGGGATAGATGGATCCAGGAAGTAATTAAAAGATGAAGATTAATATCAGTTTAGTATTTGTATGGAAGAGCAAAGGCATCCAAGAGTGATTTAGCTAGAAAGTGCTTAGGTCAGAAATTAATCATGCACAATGGTTACAGTGAAGACCACACGAAGATTCAGGAATCTGAAAGAATTGAAGATTTCTGGGTTAAACAAGGAAACGTGTTTCAGGGGAAAAGAAGTTGATGCAATTACTGTAGCAACAAGTATTTTATGGCTTGTTGGGACAACCATAAATTGAGAATGCTTGGAAGTGTTGTTGATAATGTTGTTGCACATGGAAGGAAGCAACATAAAGTTGGAATGCTGAATTATACGGTTGATAAAGAAGCATGAGAACTTCTATTGTCATCAACTAATCAGGTAACATTAAACTCGTTTAATGGCAGCCATGCAGGTAAGTATCTCTCTTTTGAAAATTATGTTGTATAATTGCCAAAGGGAAATTTAGGTAAGAATTACTCCAAATTGAAGTTTATAATACACTGTATGGTATTGTTTAAGTGCATTGACAGGATTAAGTTACCACTAGGTGTGGCAAAGGCTAGAGGCCTGTTATAGTTATCAAAGCTTTTACTTTTTGAATGCACACACTGACATAATAGCATGTCATGTTAATTTGGTTATGAGACAATAACCAAACAAAATAAAATATAATGACTTGTTATAGGAATGATGCTAAGAAAGCTAGTTATGCATGAGACTAGGACATGGTTGGATATGGAAAGGTATGGTTATAGAAAGGTTATGTGCCACACAAATAACCAATGAAATTCCTACCTTTAAATAAAACTTGGACTGCAACCTTTTTGCTAACACTAATAAACACTACATAATTGTATTCTTGGTGTAGTGTTCGGGTTGAAAAGGAAGGCATCCAAGTCATTGAGAAGACAACGGGAAGTGTGTGGAGATGTCTCAAGACATTGGCCAGATTTTCAATTTATGGGTGGTGAGATGCTTGACTTAGATAAAGCTCATTCTAAAAATCAATGAAAAGTTGCATTGAATAAGTAGGCATTGAGAGTTGCACTCATGCCTGGTAAGTGGCAGAGTTGCACTCATACATGATGTAATTGTATACTTAAATGCATTTTTCTGAATGCATTTTGTGAGTGAATGCATATATGTTTTTGCATGGAAATAATTATACCAATGGCTGAAATGTTGCTAACTCATGAAGTTGGGAACATTTCAGGAACTGTTAAACATTACAACAAGAAAGTTGTAAGTTGAGTAGTCACAGGAATATTGACTACATAAATTTTCCTGTTTGGAAAATTGAAGAAATGAACTCACTGTTATTAATTATGAACATGCATATGTATGGAATGATGAGTCATTCTATTTGGTTAAATTGTTTGGTAATTTTGATTGAATTGCTAGGTGCAGACAATTCCAAGATAATTTCATAAGGTGTTGTACATGCTACATTATGATGTACTGAAAATACTAACAATCTGTTGGTTGTATGCAATATATAATCATTGCAGGAAAAATGGTATTTAGCATGGTGCTTGCTGAAATCCATAAGGAAAATTACATTCTATTATTCCAATAATGATGAAAAATTACGAAATAGAATTTCATATTTTGGGAAAAGTTGAATTCCTTATGAAATTAATTTGATCTCTAAAATGGAATTTTTATAATGCTCTCTCATGATAATTGCATGTGTATGATGCAGATGAGATGATAATGATTAAAGTGGGAACTCCTGGAGCCAAGATGCTCTGAGACTTTCTGTCTGGCCTATACTGGAGCCCTAGAAGGGAAGTTGAGCAGTCGATGAACTGTTGGACAATGAAGGTTCACACTACCTTGGGTTGTACAGGCATGTGGGGAAGAGAGACCACTGGTTGGAGTGTTGCTGAGGTTTGGTACCTTGGCCTAAACTATGCAGATATCGATTGTGGGTCGTGGTTATCTTGGGAAGCCATTTCCCTGATGGAGTCATAGCCATGCTTGAGACTGGTACGCTACCGAGAGTTTATCAGTAGTGAGATCTAAGGCTGGTGGAATGTCATGGATATACAACCAGTTGTTGCTTCAATGAAGTTTAATTGAAGCATGTAATAAGGAACAATGAGATACATTATTTCCTGAAGCAACTTTATGGAATAGAGCAATTGACTTCCAGTTGCAATATGAGTACGAGAATTGGTGCTGGAAAGTAGAGCACCATATGGATAACAAGATTCCGATAGCTAAATCTTAGATATTTTAAAGAATTTGAATGGTACATGGTATATAATGCACTGAGGATAGTGCATAAATAAGGGGAGGGGATTGTAATATCCCTAGGTCGAACCCCAACTATAAATGTAATAATGTACTTAAGCTGGTGAGTTGTTTTATATATTTTTGGCATGCATCTTCCATGGTGTAGTGCGTGCATGTACTGCGCAGTAAAATGATGAAATGGGCACATTCTAGGATACAGCGCACAACAACTTAAGTGCGCGCGATATTGAGGCCAGGGAGCCTTTGTGTATATGTTGTGTTTTATAGGCTGGTGAGATAGTTATTATAAGATAGGAGGCTTATGTTTTGAATTAGGTTGACGAGCCTAGATGTTAAAGGCCAGTGCGCCTACTTTTGTATATGTCTCAACATTAATATAAAATACATCGCTGAGTGTAAACTGACTACGATAAAAGAGTACGGGGGACTGAACTCCACTAGTCGGGGAAAGGGTGGGGAACAAAAGTTAAGGAAAAGGGATAAGCTAAGGAGCTTAAGCCAAAAAGGAATATTATATTAATATTTCTTAAAGTATAAAGTATGGATAATTATTTTATCCTAAGTTCCATGTTGGGGACAAGTGGGCCAAAGTAGCTCCCAACATGACAAGTTTCAAGTTGGGGACATGCATACATATTGTTGGGAATTAGTTAATTTCCCATCATTCCTTCCATGATTTAGCCAGTCCATCATCATTCAGACACTCATTGAGCTATCCTCCATACTTTTCAGTCACTGTACCTGAACCTGTATTCATAGCCATTTTATGTTGGTGTAGCTGGTTGGCTTGGGAGTTGGACTAAAGAAGTGGGTTGTCGGGCCTGTGGGATATTGAAGAGGCGGGTTGTCAGGCTCGTGAGAAATTTCTCTCTGGGTGAGAGAATTGATGGGAATTGATTTCCTGAAGGTGCTAAAATACAACTACAAGGCTCTGAGACTTCCTATCCGGCCTGTTGCTGAAGCCCTGTAAGGGAAGTGGGGTAGCCGAAGGATTGTTGAGTAGAGAAGGGGCACACTTCCTGGGGTGGGACATGCATGTGGGGAATGAGGGACTGTAGGATGTTAGTTGAGTGAAAACATGTGACATAGTCTTTCTTTTTGTCTATGATCCATTAGCTTGGTTAGGAACCCCTTTACCCGGGTGGAGTTTAGTCCTAGTTCGGGGGTGACCCACTGCTGAGAGTGATGAGAAGTGTGGTCTAAGGCTGGGAGGTTTGTGGAAGGTCTACACGCAGTTGGTAACATTATTACCAAGATAAGTGCCAATTGTGTGATAAATTTACATGTTGCATTATTATTTACGTGTTTACTTTTATGGGTTTATCTTATGAGTGTTTATAACTGTCTGTATAGTTATGGGTATATTCTGTATATGCTGCATGTATACCTTTATTGTTATTTTGGTGTGAATCCTTGCATTTATAGATGTATTTGTCTATTTACATTGTGTATATATATATATATATATATATTTCTGCAAGATTTCTGTGTGTATATAATTTAATTGCATGCAGTTCGAAAAATTCTATGTGGCATAACTTAGTTGGATGTTGGGTATGTTACAATATGTTTCGCAGAGAGAACGTAAGAGTTCTCTGGTGTAGCATGGCCCGGCCTGGGTGGCTGGAGACATTACAAAATGGTATCAGAGCTAAGTAAAGCATTTGAGTGGTGGCATTGCCTTGCATGTTGGTGGCTGGGGATGTTACATGTGAGGAAAACATTGAAAAGAACCACCACCATTATTCACCCAACGACTAAGCAAAATGAAGGTGAACTAACCATAGAAACCAAAATGCACAACAAAGTGAGGGTGGTGAGCTTGAGGTGGGGTAATAATGGTGTGCAGTAAATGCATGTCACTTCTCCACCCTCTCATTAATTACCATCAACCATAGCTAGGGTGGAGTGCATCCAAACTTCATTATTTGCATTAATAAAATTTAATTCAAATCCAACATGTCACTTCCATTTGGAAAAATTGAAATGAAAACCCTCCTATACCATAGTTCTACACCAGCACCATGATATCATATGTCCCATATTTATTTGTAACAAGTTCCTATTGAAAGGATTGAATTGACCTCGAACAATTGCATAAACATAACTATTGTTCACCAAATATAAACAACACCATGAACACAATAAATCATGACTGTAATATATTATAACCAAAGTGCTTGTCACTTTCTTTTGACTTTTAAATTGCTAGCCCTTATATTCATTGATTTCATGTCAAAATTTGTTCGAATTCCTATGTTTTTCTCAAATTGTAAAATGCTTCGTAATTTGTCATGTGCGCAATTTAGAGAAGCGTTTATTTTTCACCATGATTCAAACAAGGGGGTCCCACCTATCTAGTATATTATTAAGTATATGTATATAAATAATAAGGCATTGCAACCCATTTGTGGGCAGGGGTATTACATTGTACTTATGGGCATCAACACAACTGCATGGATTTATCGATTCAGATTGGGCAGGGAGTGCAGATAACAGAAGAAGTGATTCTTGGATATGTTTCAGTTTGAGCTTCGCCACGATATCATGGGATAGTAGGGAACAAAATTATGTTGCACTCAACACTTCTGAAGAAAAGTATATTGCAACTTATGATGCTTGTACGAAAGCAGTGTGGCTCTGTAAGATGGTTTCTAGACTGTTTGATCAAGTGTTCTATTCGACCATGATATATTGTGATAACCAGAGTTGTGTGAAGCTCTAAGAGAACCCGATGTTCCATTACAGGTCGAAACACATTGATATCAAGTACTATTTTCTCTGTGATAGAGTCTAGAGGGGAGAAGTAGTTCTCCAGTATATCTCCATTGATGAGCATATAGTAGATATTTTGGTAAAGTCTCTATCCAAGATGAAAAGTTTGCGTATTTAAGGGAAAAGTTGGGCCTCATGGAGATGACTTCCTTATTGGAAAGAGAAATGATTACTCCCAAGGTTGGGAGGGAGCACTGATATGTTATTGATATATGGACAATCATTTTTTAGTTTGGAAAATGGTCCAGGTTGGGCAGTCACTTTCCACTCCGGAAAGTGGCCCAAGATTTTTTTATGGATGATCGTTTTCCAGTTACAAAAAATGGTCCAGAACGAATAATCATGGTCCCAAAGATTATTGATGTACCATAGACAATGATTCCCCTTATGTCCAGTGTGGGGGAATGGTCTAGGACAATCATTCTCCTTGGAAGTCACTCTGAGAAGTGGTCATGTAGAATGGTCCACCTCTCAGCGCAGTCATTCTTTCAAATTTCATAGTTGTGATAAGTTTCTAAGAATGGTATGATGTAGGAGGTTGGTGTAGGACAATCATTTTCGTAGGAAATGCTCTGAACAGTCATTCCCTAGGGTAGACTCATTCTCTCCAGGTTTCACTGTGAATCATGTTGGAAGAATGGCCTAGTTAGGTTGAATGGTCCAGGTTCAGTAATTAGGGATAATAATTCCCTAGGGTAAACTCATTCTCTCTAGTTTGCACTGTGAATCATGCCGAAAGAATGGCCCAGTTAGGTTGAATGGTCAAAGTTCAACAATCGGGGATAGTTATTCTTCTATGTTTGGGAAGAATAGTCCATAAATCCCATGACTGATGTTAAAATTTCCGAGGGAATATGCTCTACTAGATCTCACAGATGTGAGTGGAGGAATGACCCGGATGACTTAGTTTATATCATGACATTGTTGATATAGGTTGATATCAGATGATAAGATATTTTTGGATACTATATGTCTCTGGACAATCGCTATATGCTATTGTGATGGATGTGATCCACTGGTAGTGACTATGTGTCACTAGTTAGTAGTCACGTGCTACTAGGAGTGGTTGTGTACCATTGGATAGTAGTTGTATACTACTATGAATAGACACAATTGTGTTCTATTGAATGAAATTGTTCTTATTGCCATGGAGACTATCTAGTTAGTTAGTGATGTTGGTGCTCATGACTTGATCATGAGATAGCATGTGTGGCTATGATGATGCTACTGGTTGAATGGTTTGTTTGTGCTCAAGTCCATTTCCTTTAATACCTCTCTATATAGGAGGGAGTATTGATATTATAGTAGCTGCAAGAGGTATTAACCTCTATGTGTAACCTTTGACGAGACTATAATATTCCGGGAAGTAAGATAAACCCTAAAATGTTGGATAATAACCCTAGAAGACAAGACGTCTCAAGAGAATAATTAATATTAAGTTATTAGCCTCTAGGAAGAGAAGTCAACCTAGTTAGGTGACTTGGAGCAGTATAAATAGAGGGTGCTAGAGCTCATTTGTACTCACTCACTCTCACAACCGCATAAGGACAAGTGGTGTGTGTTGAGGAAAAGGTATGGAACACCTTACTCAATCATTTTCACATCTTTCCTGGCTAGGAAAAGATAGTTGGGAATGTCACCCAGGGTTTATAGCCTCAAAATATTCACTCAATCTGTAAGTATTAATTACAAGGATTAAGGATGATTTTATGATTTGTAATTGTTTCAATGTAAAAATAAAATTTATACAAGGCTACAAGAATGTATACAGCTTTTACAATAAAGTAAACATGGAGACAAAAAGCGGAAAAAGGAACCAAGTCATGAAAACACATGTATGAGACAAAACAATAATCTTATTTTATTTCATTTTGAGATACCAAAAGTATATTTCTCTTTACAAATCCTTGTGAGGGTATGAACTAAAGTCAGATTTAGAGATATCCAATGGACACTATACAAAAAAACTAGTACATATTGTAAAAATTTTGACGTTCTATTTGTGGTGTTATGGACAAAATTGTCCATATTGTCACAAAATAGAGGAAATTAAAAATAAATAAATCATATTGCTCGATAACGTCGGTATTGCCACGTTGACGTCTCTCTTGCCACATTAATGTCTCTCTTGCCATGTTTTCCACCTAGTCGTCTCTCTTGCCACGTTTGTGAGTTAGACGTCTCTCTTGCCACATTTGTGAAGATTGTTTTCGCAATTGCGACGTATTGGAAACTAGGTTTTCCCCATCCAACGGTCACCTTACTATGTTGACCAAGTCAAAATACTAATGGTCACTTAGGTTTTTAATGCCAGAATTGTGACGTTATAAAATCTATAAATATGTTGCATTTGATGGATGTTGCGACAAGTTTTCTATAATAACGACACTTCAAAAAGGGTTTGCGGGTCTTCTTGGGGAACAAAAAATAGGTATTTGTTTCAGTATAAGTCTGTGGGGAAGAATGTCAGAAAAAATTAGAGCTGGGAAAATAATTAAGGAGGGTGAAAAGAGTGACGACAAATGTTATTGCCCTTGCAAAAATTATTGTACTAGATGTCCCAAAAGAGTTTTAATAGCAACAACTACAAAACATTGTAGAAAATATGGGCACATGGACAGGGGATCAAATGAATATCGTCCGATGGTATATACATTCATTATTTGTTTTAATATTTATTGTATTCTCAAATTTTTATAATGTTTTACACATGCACTAATTTTTCATGATTGTTTGTAATTATAAAGTTAGATTTGCCCCCTAACTTTATGTACAAAGCACCAAGTAGTAGGATAAATGATGTTATAGTACAAGATGAATAACTTGAAACAAATAATGAAGATCAAGTTAATGATCTCATGGAAGTAGATGACAATAATAACATAGTTCAAGATGATGAGACAAATCAAATGATTCAAGACTTATTCGGTCATCCAGATGAGGATCATGGGGACAGTAGTGATGGTATTTATGATGAACCTCTGATTGAAAAGGAAAATAAATGACTTTATAAAGGGTCAAGAGCAAATATTCTCTCCACTACATTGCTGCTGGTGAATTTGAAAGTTACGAATCATTTGTCTAACATTTGTATGACACAGATCATAAGATATGTAATATGTTACTTCACATCTACATAAAGGTTGACTATTCTCCATTTGTTTTAGTGTTAATTAATGTGTAAAATAAAAATGCAATATTTACAATCCCTATTCTTTACATTAACTATTTATTTTTTATGTTTTAGATTTTTAGGTGAATTTTTGTTACCCTCGTCAAATATTTTACCTTGCACATATCGAGATTTACATGCCATTATTAAAGACATTGGAATGGAGTATCAAAGTATAGATGCATGTACTGATGATCGTATTATATATTATGGACAACATGCGTCGAAAACATAATGGCCGGTATGTGGTATCAGTAGATATCGAACCGATCAAGTAACAAAAATGGTCCCTCGAAAGGTTCTTTGGCATATTCCCATAATTCCACATTTGCAATGACTGTTCAGGTGCAAAAGAATAGAACAATTTATGGATTACCATGCACGAAAGAAAATTTAAGATGGCGTTCTTCGAATGCCTGCAGATGGTTATACACTTAAGGAAATTGCTGCAAAATGGACAGAATTTATAGATGAACCTTGTAATGTTAGGATTTCATTGGCAACTGACGGTGTTAATCCATTTGGAGAGCTTCGGTTTGTTTACTCAGTGTGGCCTATTTTTGTTATCAACAATAACATTCCTCCTTGGATGTCAATAAAGAGGGAGCCAATAATGTTGACAATTATTATTCCAAGTATTTCTTTACATTAATTTTTCGAATTTAAATTTTTCATTTTTCTCTTTTTTTGCAAAACATCTTTTATTTATTTATTTACATATATATACATACCATGGTAGTAATTTCAAACAATTAGGTAAGTACCAAGTTAAAGATATGAATGTGTATATAGAGCCTCTTATCGATGAGCTACTAAAGTCATGGGAGGGCATCACTATGTATGACATATGTAAACCAATTGGGCAGAAGAGATTTCAATGTCGTGGAATACTTTTATGGACAATTCATGATGCCCCAGGACTAACACATTTTTGTGGTATGTAACGTTCCATATTGCACGCTTGAATAGTATATAATTAATTGATTATATCATGC
>JASDQU010028804.1:29214-44897 GCA_032191745.1 Picea mariana
CCCTATTCCAGAACACCAAGGCTTGTACAAGCTCGAAGAACACTGACAAACGCAAATATGTCCAATCTCAGGCTTAGATGATGCATTTCAGAAAAGAGTTCAAGGGCTTGCAGATCAAGTTCATTATGCACACATGCTGCAATCATTGAATTCCACAATGTTTAGCTTATTGTGGCCATTTCATCAAACACTTTGCATGCATAATCTACAATCCCAGATTTTGCATACATTGTAACAAGAGCACACCCCACAAAAACATCTAATTGAAATACAGTTTTAGCAATTACAAGATGGTTTGAGAACTCAGTCATTTTGCAACAAACTTGAAAAGGTTTGTAATTGGAGATGATTAACTGAAAACTCTATTTTGTAAATAGTATTTAATCTTTTATTTTCTGGAAAATGCATATTATATTTGATTGCTGAACAATTACAAATACATCAATAATCAAACATCATTGAGCCAAGTTGTAACTATACCAAATACCCCTCCCTGCACAGGCAACAAGAGCCATCATATCCACCTCTAAAATTTGCTTTCATTATCTGTGATCACTGATTATTATATGGACNAAAAGGGGATTTGGTCCTTATACAATTACCGACTTGATTAATCCTCAATGGGGATTAATCTAATAATAAAAATAATAATAATGACATGATTAATCCACAATGGGGATTTAATCCAATAACAAAATAATAAGAATGCTCTTCGCAGTTACATTATTTCAACAATTTCATGAGGTTTTATAGGGAAGCACACACTGTTATTTTTTTTTCGATATGCATGTCCATTATTTATCCCCTTACCATATCCTAAAGTTTCCAAACTGGCACATGCTTGGAGAATACTTGCAAAGATGAATTGGTTTGATTTCATACCTGCTCATTGTATCTCACAAAAGAGGTCCAGTACCTCCTCTCCAAAATTAGCCTGAGCATATCCTGTAAGCATTGCACTCCATAAGATCAAGTCATTTTTGGTTTCTCTTTTGAACACTTTGTGTGCATACTCTATGCTACTGCACTTAGCATACATGGTAACAAGGGCACTAGCTGCAGATATATTTGACTCAAATCTAGTTTTGATCACATGGACGTGAATCTCTTTTCCCTATTCCAGAACACCAAGGCTTGTACAAGCTCGAAGAACACTGACAAACGCAAATATGTCCAATCTCAGGCTTAGATGATGCATTTCAGAAAAGAGTTCAAGGGCTTGCAGATCAAGTTCATTATGCACACATGCTGCAATCATTGAATTCCACAATGTTGAGCTTACTGTGGCCATTTCATCAAACACTTTGCATGCATAATCTACAATCCCAGATTTTGCATACATTGTAACAAGAGCACACCCCACAGAAACATCTAATTGAAATACAGTTTTAGCAATTACAAGATGGTTTGAGAACTCAGTCATTTTGCAACAAACTTGAAAAGGTTTGTAATTGGAGATGCTTAACTGAAAACTCTATTTTGTAAATAGTATTTAATCTTTTATTTTCTGGAAAATGCATATTATATTTGATTGCTGAACAATTACAAATACATCAATAATCAAACATAATTGAGCCAAGTTGTAACTATACCAAATACCCCTCCCTGCACAGGCAACAAGAGCCATCATATCCACCTCTAAAATTTGCTTTCATTATCTGTGATCACTGATTATTATATGGACAACTTCCATTATTATAAAGTGTTGGTTGTTCAATTTTATCTTGTTGCTTATTACTGATGGCAGACAATATGGTCATTCTCCATGCCTCTTCTTTATATGAAGACCCTAACCAACCACTGATCCAGGTCTCTCCCAATCAACCTTGCCACTTTGTCACACCTTCTTGATCCTAGAATCTATCCCCATAAAACAACATAGAATACACAAAACAATTTTTGAAATTTTAGTCTTTCAACTGCAGGATGGCCTCCCCTGCCTTGCATCTTGTCAATCAAATTCTAAGATTGTATGTTACTGATTTCCACCCACTTCATTTCAAACAGTGTTCACCCATTTTCAAATCTAAAGATGCATTTGAACCAGGGAACCACTGGACCATCATGATATCCATGATAGTTCATGTCATGGCCAAGCTTCAATCCTCTGTTCTGGAGCCCTATGTATCCTGATTCCTATAGAATTTTTTGCCAAAGTATGTTTCAGTTTAAATTAAATCTAGAAATACTCACCTATCATTACAAAAAAGGCTTGATGATGAACTCAATCGGTGAGTAAAAATGATTCATATACATGGCAATAGGCATACAAGATGTTGATTATTAAATGCTTATATTGTCTGTATTCATTAAAACGTGGCATTTTCAACCAAAAGAATATTTGCATTTTCAAATTTACCATGCATATTTTTACTATAATAAGTTTAGAAAGTGGCCAGGAAATGATTTTATCTCCTTGGACCATCTTCATGAGATTCTGATTTTGACTTCACAATAAAGCCTGCAAAGCTAATAAAGTCGGTACACAATGTTGACACAAACTCGTGTGCTATAAAATTATTGGTAGATGTCTAATGATGAGAAAAAAGGTCTAATGATGATTTCTAAACATAAAAGGCATTACTGTTCAATAGCATAAAGCCACAAGTCATACATTGTCCAAAATTTTCAAGTTGTTCATAAATCAGTATAAGGCTATAAGCAGTAGCAACAACTATGTTGTACTAAAAAAAGGGAGCTCAACAAGGTAGAATATACCTGCATGTAGGGAACTTTTAGCATTCTACACATCTCGTTCAACAAGGTCATGATCCAAAGAGGTAGATCCACTTGGCTCTTGGAGCTTCCTATGAAATTTTTTTTCCAACGCAACAACCTTATTTGTGGCAACTGGCCCACCTGGATGAGCAACTATTCACAAACAAAACCACTTATGTTAATTGTCTTCTAGTTTCATTCATTTTGGTATAGAACAGTATATGACAAAGTGCAATATATGTTTTTCCTCTATAAAAAATATGCAATATGCACCTAATACCTACCCATATCATTTATCAATCCATCTTACATAGTTACTATAGCTGCACAGTGATTAAGAAGACCATCAGCAAAATCTTGTAAACAATTGAAGTTACATACAACATGACAGAAGGTAGAGAAAGATAAAAAGTCTTATGAAAGCGAATTCTATGGTTCTTAATGACATCATAAGTTGTTAGAGGACAAAATGTGAAGCCTTAGTAGATGATCATCATGAACATAGTAAATCAGACCTAACTAACAGAACCTTTAGATGCAATGGATGTCTTAATAGCAGAAATATGAGTGGTAGTCAATTATGTACAGTATGGAAAACTATGTTAATCTTCACGGGTGTTGAAAACTATGTTTCCAAATGCCTTTTCTATCTAATATTCACAGGTGTTGAAAACTATGTTTCCACTTTCCAACTTTTTCTGATGCTTCCACAATTATATCTACTTCTGTCAACATTAATTTTGCATGCAGTTTTTCTTCACCATAGAAAATATAAACATGTATCTTGCAACCTTCTCATTGTGATAGCAGATAACATATTCCTTGTGCTCCTCCTCCAAATCATGCAACACAAAGTTGGTATCTGGCATATACCCTACCTCCTTAATATGCTATGTCAATCTCTCCAATCTTGTATATTTATCCTATGTTTGTGGGTGGGACCTGTCATTAACTATAAATGAATGCACCATGTTATTCATCCTCACATTTGACTTGATAGTGTGTTCCCGATTGAGATGACCTTATCCAGTGATTAAACAAGAACCGATGGCTGCACAACAAGAATCATATTCACACCTCAACATATTCAAACATTATGTTGGCCATTGTCAACATTAGATGTCAAACAAGAAGACTTTTAATCTGCAATCCTTTAGGTATTTGACCATAAATAATAAGCCAGCATAGAGGGAACATTAAGGGAAGTAGCTACAAGAGAATTTGTAGGCCCTTTCCAAGCATTTTGGATAAATATCAGTGATGGACATGTAGCAGATTCTCAAGCATACAAAGTCCTGTAGCATGATGACAGTAGCAATTATTGCCATTGACATACCAAGTAATGATCAACATTATATATATATAGATATAGATATATATATATATTAGTTGCATATTACCAGGAAACACTCTTTTGTGTGAACTCCATATAAAACTATATTTCAAACGTCCTATTCAAAGGAAATTCCAATGTTATGAAGGAGTTTCAACTTTCCACCTATTCCTCATGGCAGTACACTAAGTATGCATTGTCATAGTAGTGTTATAAGTCATCATCATGGTAGCATCAATGAGGTGGATGGTAAATTGGCTTGGCACTGGACAAGACCAGAGAGAAAAGAAGCCAAGCCCAAGCAGGGAAGTTTCAAACAAATGTATCTGCATCAAGAAAGTGGCATTCAATATCACGAGGATTCTATGATGTCACTTGTAAATGCTCCAAGTGAGATAGAACCCATCTAAGCAACAACCTTACTTAGTCTACCATCATCGTATGGAAAACAAAATTGTTACAAGAACATGCAGTGGGACTTTCTATTGTATGTATTTATGAAATAACCATGAAAGGTCCTAATTGAACCGATCCTTTTAAAAGGAGGAGTTAGGCATGCTTTAATTGTGGGAATAGGAAACCAAATTCTTGAGAAACTTACTGGTATAAATGGAGTCTTATATTATACAATTCAAATTCTTGAAGAGGTTCTTCTAGTTAATATGCGCATAGAGTCATACTGAGCATCACTTCTGATCAGTGCAGTGCTGCAAACTCCCAATCCTCAGAATCGAGGTCCGCACACGATCCTCACTACAACCACGCCGAGGGTTAATCGACCCCTTCACCTTAAGCCACAAAAGACTTTGGATTTCGAGGTTTCGCAATCCCTGATGTCGAGCTCCTCGACTCTTCTACTCGTCGAAACCTGAAATGTCGATACGCCAAATATCTGACCACGTTCCACTCCTGTATTGGGTTTTTCTCCTTTTCGGGGTTTCAGACTTCACGATTTCATGAATCCTGTTGTCGAGGTTCTTGACCTTTCCACCCTCCGAAACCCAAAATGTCAATTCTCCCAAAATGCTTGGCCACATCCTCCTACACAGCTGTATCGCATTTCGCGACTCTGGGAGTTCCGAAACAAGGAATCCCGACCTCTTTCCTTCACAACTACCGAAATGCCGAAACCCAAAACATTCAGCAAAAGACTGGCTTCTATCAGAACTTTACACCTTTTCGGGGTTTCNGGAGTTCCGAAACAAGGAATCCCGACCTCTTTCCTTCACAACTACCGAAATGCCGAAACCCAAAACATTCAGCAAAAGACTGGCTTCTATCGGAACTTTACACCTTTTCGGGGTTTCAGACTTCACGAGTCCTGATGTAAAGCCTCTGGTTCTCTAACCTCCACAAACCCCAAACTCTGAAACAATATTTCCTACGGGATCAATGGCTATAAGCCTCCCTTTGATCTAACGGCCCACATGATTTCAAACTTTTGGGTATCGGGAGTCCAAGACTCTTGATCCCAGAACACTATCCTCTCGGGTTCCTGAACCCCGAAACACTGAATTGCTGAAACACCCCTTCACCTTATTTCGTTTTTTGCAACTTTCGGGGGTTCTCATGTGAAGATCCCAAATTCTTGTCAACGGGAACGCCGAAATCTCGACTCCTGAACTGTCAAAATACCACTTCACGCTATCCCGAATTTCGTAACTTCAAAATCTTAAATGCAAGGGCCAAGGCTCTTTGTCCTCAAGACTTCTGGTATTCCGAATCCTAATTTTCCAAAATCCTGAAACTCACATCAAGTTCTGTCACAACTTGTGACTTCGGGTCTTTCACTCTGCCGTGTCTCGATCGCTTGTCCTCAGGACCTCCGAAATCCCAGACTCTGAAGTTTCGAAATTCTGACCTCGTCACCCCTTGTCTTTGTACACGAAAACTCTTTTCGCATTTCGGGGATTTGACCAACCAAAGGTTTTGGCTCGCACTCACGACTTACGAACTCCAAATCCACAAAATGATCTGACAGCTCCAACAGATCAAGATCAATGACCCACGTTGATTCTGAGTACCGAAGTGATGGGTTTGTCTGCCCTTATCCACCTTGCATCTCTTTTATATCCTATGGTCCTCGCTATTTTGGGGATTCTCCATAGAGAATTCCGACTATCCGGCTCTTTCCTCAAGAACCTCTGCGAAATGAACGAGTGTCCACTCATCGTGGCCTTCCTTCTTCAAAGCAACTTCACTTCGCTTCCCTTTGAATACTTCAAAGGCACTACCTCTTCTGAGCTTCTCTGATAAATTCAAGTCTCGAAAAAGGGCCTCTGCTCGCACTCCTTGTGACAGACCTTCAAATACTGCTGCGTATTTGAATCTCTCAACTCTGTGCAACTCCTTTGCAACAACAATCCTTCCACTCCCCTTTTAGTTGATAAGTCCTAAGACTTCCAACGCCCGTGCACTCCTTGCATGGCTCCTGTGCTCCACTTGCACTTTTAATGAGAACAACGGTATCCCTCCTGAGCTTTCAGAGATGAACTATGAGCCTTTGTCAACGCACTCCTTACAGACATTTCACTACACTCCTTGCAGGAAATTCCCACTCAGGAAGAGAAACAATTGAAACTCATTTCCTCTCTCTCTCAGACTTCAAACATCCAACTTGGAAACATATATTCATATATAGAATAATAACAAATGCATGACAAAGAGAGTAAGAAACTGTAAACAGACCATTCAACATGTGTACATAGAAAACGTCATAACACCATGAATCTGAATCAAAGCTTCATATATTAATTCAAAACTTCTGTACATGGGTTCTTCTTTTTAACTCTTTGCTACAACTCTCATCTTCTCTATCTTAATGCCCTCATTCTAAATTTTTTTATGATACAAAGATGAGGGTGTCTATAGTCATTTTCCCTCCTGTTCCTAAAACTGTCTAATCTGGAATTCTAATCTGGAATTTAAATCTACCTACTTTCATTAATTATGCATAAATGCCTTAAATTTTTACATATGAGAGCAATCGCTCAAGATCTATTTACAATATGAAAGTACACTTCCTTTTAACTATTACATTAATGCTTCAAAACCATTTCCAAAAACATGTAAAATGTGTGTTGCATTTTCTAGTTGTCAACTGCCTTCATGCTCGCTTGGCTGGTTGCTTGCGATGCTCCTACAACATACTCCCTTGCTTGAAAATTTTCATGGACTCATGTTCATGAGCTCTTGCACGGTCTATCCATGCTTCTGAATTTTTGCTTCATCTTCCCAGCTGGCATCTTCAACTGGATGTCCCTTCCATTTGACCAAGTATTCAAAATACTCTTTCCTCTTGGTCTTCCTGCTAACCCTCTTATCAAGTATACTTTCCATCTGTGGCTTTGCAGCTATAGGCATTTGTTTAGTCCACTGAACCTCTATTTATTCACTGTTTACTCCTGCTTCTTCAGTTCTTCAAGGGTACAAATCTGAGATGTTGAATATCGATGAAATTCTGATCCCATCGGGTAATTCAATCTCATATGCATTTGCCCCAAATTTCTTCAAGATCTTGCATGGTCCAATCTTTTTCATTTTCAGTTTGTTATATGTTCCCCTTGGGAACCTTTCTTTCCTTAGATGTGCAAGAATCAGATCACCAAATTCAAATTGAAGTTCTCGCCTGCGTTGATCTGCTCTGCGCTTGTACTCTTGAATCGAATTTTGCAAACGTTCCCTCACTTGGTTGTGAAGTTCCTTCATTGCTTCTGCAAAATCCTCTGCACTAGCACTTCTGGTTTCATTTTGTTATGAATCCTTCAATTCAGACACTCCCTTGGGTTGCATTCCATAAACAATATGAAATGGACTATGCCCTGTGCTTTTTTTGATTAAATCATTGTAAGAAAATTCCACCTGTGGCAAAATGTGATCCCACTGACTGTGGTGTTCAGTCACTAGGCTCCTTAGCAAATCTCCCAAGCTTCTGTTCACAACTTCTGTTTGCCCATCAGTCTGAGGATGATAAGCTGAGCTAAATGACAAACTTGTCCCCAGCTTCTTCCATAAAGTCCTATAGAAATGTCCCACAAACTTGGTGTCTTGATCAGAAACAATACTTCTTGGTAAGCGGTGAAGTCTAACAACTTTCTTGAAAAACAGGTTCGCAATATGAGTTGCGTCGCTAGTTTTTTGGCATGGTATAAAATGTGCCATCTTTGAAAATCTATCTACCACCACAAAGATTGAATCAAATCCTCTTTGTGTTCTCGATAGCCCCAATATAAAATCCATGCTTACGGCATCCCACGGCCTCTCAGGTATGGGTAATGGCTGGTATAATCATGTGTTCTGCCTTTTTCCCTTTGTGTGTTGACAAATTCTACACCTGTCCACAAATATTTTGACATCTGTCCTCATCCCTGGCCAAAAATATGAGCCATTCAGTTTTGAGAACGTCTTATCATGACCGAAGTGTCCGACCAATCCTCCACTGTGTTTTTCTTTCAGCAGATTCTCCCTCATGGAGCATTTTGGAATACATAATTGATTGCCTCTGAATAATAATCCATCCTGGATCATATATTTAGTCCATTGACTTCTGTCCCTGAGAATTGGATTCTTAGACACCTCATACGCCTCTTTAAAATCTGGATCGTCTCTGTACAATTCTTTGAGATTATCAAAAACCCAAAGTTTTGACTCTGAATTCCTGCATCAATAAACATTTCCTGCTCAAAGCATCAACAACTTTGTTAGCAGTTCCAGAAATATGTTTAATTACAAAAGTAAAATTCTGCATATATTCACCCCATTTTGCATGCTTTTGGTTCAACTTTTCCTGTTGAGTCACGAATTGTAAATCATGATTTTCAATGTACAAAACAAACTCTTTAGGGACCAAATAATGTCTTCATTTCCTTAGTGCTTGTATGACTGCATAGAATTCCTTGTCATATGTTGAATATTTAATCTTTGCTTCATTCAGTTTTTCACTGAAGTATGCGACTAGCCTGTTTTCTTGGATCAAGACCACTCCAATTGCAAACCCACTTGCATCACATTTGACTTGAAATGTCTTACTGAAATCTAGCAACACCAAAATTGGTTGTTCAGTAATCTTCTTTTTCAACAGATTGAAACTTTTCTCTGCTTCTTCTATCCAGTGAAAATATTTGTGTCTTTTCTTCACCATGTCCATCATCGGTGTACTAATTCCATTAAAATTTTGGATGAATTTCCTATAGAAACTAGCTAATCCATGGAAGCTTCGAACCTCAAATACACTTTTCAGTGATGGCCAATTCTTAATCGCCTCTACCTTATCCGGATCCATTTTCAACTCATTTGTAGAGATAAAAAACCCAAATAAATGAGTTATGTCCTCATAAATGTTGATTTCTTCATATTTATCAGCAAGTTCTCTTGCTACAATCTCCTCATCACGATAGCTAAATGCTTCAAGTGTTCTGCTTCTGTCTTGCTAAAAATTAATATATCGTCAAGATATACAATGACGAATTTTCCTATGAAATCCTTCAGGACTTCATTCATCAATATCATGAAAGTACTGCRTGCATTTGTTAATCCAAATGGCATAACAAGCCATTCATACARCCCTTCATTCATCTTGACTGTTGTTTTCCATTCATCACCTTCTCTCATACGAATTTGATGATATCCACTTTTCAAATCAATCTTTGAAATTTTTTTTKCTCCACTCAAGCAATCAATCAAGTCATCCATCCTTGGCAAAGGAAATCTATACTTGATGGTAATCTTATTGATTTCCCTYGAGTCTGTACACATTCTCCAACCTCCATCTTTCTTTGGCCTGAGCACTGCTGGAACAACGCATGGACTCAATCTCTCTCTAATCAACCCTTTGTCCATTAAATCATGGACTTGTCTYTTGACATCTTCATTCTTCTACGGTGTCAATCTATACRTGKCTTTGTTTAGTAAACTAGCTCCAGGTATAAGATCAATATGATGGYTTATACTTTTGATAGGTGGMAACTAACGAGGTAGTTYGTCCACTACTATATCAGTGAACTCTTCCAACAACTTCTGGATTTCTTCTGGTAAATCATTCACTCTTGTACTGGTTAAAATAATTCTAGGCTTCCTAACCACAATGAATTGTGTATCTTCCTTCTTCTTAACCTCCTTAAGAAGTTCCTTCCTACTCATGAGAAGTACAGTGTTGCTCACCTCTTGTTTCACTTCTTTATCCTTAATCGACAACAACATGTGAGTTCTCCCTTTCTTCTCCAGGGTGTATGTGTTCTTTCTCCCATCATGAATCACATTCTTGTCATATTGCCACGGTCTACCCAGCAATAGATGACAAACATCCATGGGAATGACATCACATAGTATTTCATCCTTATACCCTCCTATTTTAAATTCAACTTAACATTGTTTAGTGACATTTACCTGGTGTCCTTTTTGTAACCACGAAACTCTGTATGGGCTTGGATGTTCAATAGTCTCCAGATCCATCTTTTCTAACATATCTGTAGAAACGAGATTGTCTATGCTACCACTGTCCATGATGACCTTGCATACCCTGTCTTTGGTCTTGCAAGCAGTCTGAAAAATTTTGTTCCTTTGGGCTGGGTTCTCTGCCTCTTTCTCTGGCGTTAAGAGAACTTTTTTCATCATCAGTGATCTTCCGCCCTCAGCATCTTCTACCTCAACATTCTGTCCTTGTGCTTCAACAATGTGAGTTTCACCTCCTTATTTCTTTTTATCTGGACATTCATAGGATTTATGTCCATTTTTTCCATAGGTAAAGCATTTTATTTCTCCACCTATGCCTCTTCCTCTTCCTCTGGTTCGAGGAAAAGTATTCTTATCAGCATACTGTCCTCTCTGTGAGCTTCCACCCCTCTCATGTTGAGTCTGAGGTTTCTTCCCCTCTTCTTGAGGTTTTTGATTCCTGTCTTAGGAAATTGTTTTGCCTCTAGTTTGAATTTTTCCTCGGCCTCTCTGACCTTGCTTTCAGCTCAGCTTCTCTTCAGCTTTCAGAGCCATCTGATAAGCATCCTCCACATTTCTAAGGGTCATCATGCTCATCTCATATTGAATGTCGTACCGCAGACCATTCATGTATCTAGCAACCTTTTCATCATCACTTTCCCGATGACCTGCCCTGATGTTGATCTTATATAATTCTTCAGTGTACTCTTTCATTGTCATCGGCTTCTGTCTCAAGTTCTACATCCTCCGAAATAGAGTAATTTGATAATCCTTGGGTATGAATTTGGCTTTCATCTTCACAACCATTCTATCCCAACTCTTGATTTTCTGCTTGCCTTTGCAGCGTCTGTCAGCCTGCAGTTCATCCTACCATAATTCTACATGCCCTTTAAGTCTTTTGACAACATGTTTGACCTTCTTGTCTTCCTCGACATCCTCATAGTCAAAATATTTATCCAGAGCTATAATCCAGTATAGAATTTCTTCAATGTCCAAGTTCCCCTCATACATGGGAATCTCCATTTTTGCCCTGGAACCTATCCTTTGCTAGATCAAGCCTAGCACGTAGTTCACGAATTTCCCTTTCCATTGCTAGATCAGGTATTGGCCTATCTCTTCTTCTCAGTGGCATGGATGAGAAATTTCTCTTTTCTCTACTTCAGAAAGCAAAGAAATTGTTCTGGGCTCTGATACCACTTATGCTGCAAACCCCCAATCCTCAGAATCGAGGTCCGCATAGGATCCTCACTACAACCACGTCGAGGTTAACCGACCCCTTCACCTTAAGACATAAAGGACTTCAGATTTTTGGGTTTCACAATCCTTGATGTTGAGCTCCTCGACTCTTCTACTTGTTGAAACCTGAAATGTCGATACGCCAAATCTCTGACCACGTTCTGCTCCTGTATCGGGTTTTTCGCCTTTTTGAGGTTTCGAACTTCATGATTTCGTGAATCCTGTTGCCGAGGTTCTTGACCTTTCCACCCTCCGAAACCCGAAATGTCAATTCTCCCGAAATGCTTGGTCGCATCCTCCTACACAAATGTATCGCGTTTGGCGACTCCGAGAGTTCTGAAACAAGGAATCCCGACCTCTTGCCTTCACAATTGTCGAAATGTTGAAACCCGAAACATTCAGCAAAAGACTGGCTTCTATCGGAACTTTACACCTTTTCAGGGTTTCAGACTTCACAGTTTCATGAGTCCTGATGTAAAGCCTTTGGTTCTCTAACCTTCACAAACCCCGAACTTCGAAAAAATATTTCTGACGGGATCAACAGCTATAAGCCTCCCTTTGATCTGACAGCCCATGTGATTTCAAATTTTCGGGTACCGGGAGTCCAAGACTCTCAATCCCAGAACACTATCCTCTCAGGTTCCCGAACCCAGAAACATCGAATTGTTGAAACGCCCCTTCACCTTATTTTGCATTTCGAAACTTCGGGGGTTCTCGTGTGAAGATCCCGAATTCTTGTCAACGGGAATGCCGAAATCCCGATTCCCGAAATGCCGAAATACCACTTCACACTATCTCGGATTTCGTAACTTCAAAATCCTAAATGCAAGGGCCCAAGCTCCTTTTCCTCAAGACTTCCGGTATTCTGAATCCCGATTTTCCAAAATCTTGAAACTCACATCAAGTTCTGTTGCGACTTGCGACTTCGAGTCTTTCACTCCACTATGTCCCGATCGCTTTTCCTCAGGACCTCCAAAATCCTGAACTCTGAAGTTCCAAAATTTCGACCTCGTCACCCCTTGTCTTTGTACACGAAAACTCTTTTTGCGTTTCGAGGATTTGACCAACCAAAGGTTTTGGCTCGCACTTCGGACTTATGAACTCCGAATCCCCGAAATGATCTGACAGCTCCAACAGATCAAGATCAACGACCCACGTTGATTCTGAGTACCAAAGTGATGGGTTCATTTTCCCTTATCCACCTTGCATCTTTTGTAGATCCTACGGTCCTTGCTGTTTTGGGGATTCTCCACAGAGAATTTTTACCATTCGGCTCTTTCCTCAAGAACCTCTACAAATTGAACGAGTGTCCGCTCACCACGACCTTCCTTCATCAAAGCAACTCCACTTCGCTTCCCTTTGAATACTTCAAAGGCACTACCTCTTTTGAGATTCTCTAATAAATTCAAGTCTCGAAAAAGGGCCTATGCTCCCACTCCTTGCGACAGACCTTCAAATATTGCTGCGTATTTGAATCTCTCGACTCTGTGCAACTCCTCTGCAACAATAGTCCTTCCACTCCCCTTTTAGTTAATAAGTCCTAAGACTTCCAACGCCTTCGCACTCCTTGCACAGCTCCTGTGCTCCACTTGCACTTTTAATGAGAACAACGGTATCCCTCCTAATCTTTCAGAGATGAACTTTGAGCCTTTGTCAACGCACTCCTTGCAGGAAATTCCCACTTAGGAAGAGAAACAATTGAAACTCATTTTCCCTCTCTCTCAGAATTCAAACATCCAACATGGAAACATATATTCACATATAGCATAATAACAAATGCATGACAGAGAGAGTAAGAAACTGTAAACAGACCATTCAACATGTGTACACAGAAAACGTCATAACACCATGAATCTGAATCAAAGCTTCATATATTAATTCAGAACTTCTGTACATGGGTTCTTCTTTTTAACTCTCTGCTACAGATCTCCTCTTCTCTATATTAATGCCCTCATTCTAAATTTTTTTATGATACAAAGATGAGGGTGTCTATAGTCGTTTTCCCTCCTGTTCCTAAAACTGTCTAATCTGGAATTTAAATCTACCTACTTTCATTAATTATGCATAAATGCCTTAAATTTTTACAGATGAGAGCAATCGCTCAAGATCTATTTACAATATGCAAGTATGCTTCCCTTTAACTATTACATTAATGCTTCAAAACAATTTCCAAAAACTTGTAAAATGTGTGTTGCATTTTCTGGCTGTCAATTGCCTTCATGCTTGCATGGCTGGTTGCTTGCGATGCTCCTGCATCATGCAGTAACAAGTTTTTTGATGCTTCCTCGCTCTTCTCATTCTTTGTATATCCAAAAAAAATGGCATTACATGACAGTGCATTTTTTTCAGGCATTCCATCAAACACTTGTTGGGCATCATCCACACTCGCACATTTTTCATACATCTCTACAAGATCATTACCCACATAAATATTTCCCTCAAAACTAGATATAATAGCATGGTAATGAACATGCTTGCCCTGCTCCATGGCCACAATATTGGCACAAGCCTTGAGAAAACTTGGAAATGTGAATTGATTCAGCTTACAACCTTCCTTGTGCATTTCAGCAAAGAGCTTCAACAATAAGATATTGATATCCATCCTCTTTGTCAATACACTTTGCTACATGCTTTCCCAGCTCCAAGTTCCCATAGATTTTGCAAGCACCAAGCAATTCTTTCCGCCATGCAATGTCCGCCAAGCAATGTATGCCATGCAATATCTGCCAAGCAATGCTTTCCCAGCTCCATCCTCTATGCTCCCACACTTGGTATACATTGTAACAAGAGCATTAGCAACATAAACATTTGTGTCAAATCCTGTTTTGATCATGTGTGCATGGAACATTTTTCCCTTTTCTAGGGTAGCTAATGTGGCACATGCACTAAGAATACTGGAAAAGGCAAATTGATTTGGCTTAACTTGTGTTACCAATTGAGAGGTTTGATTCAAAATTCCTTTTCAAAATACAAGCATGGATTCCCTTTCCATGTTCCAGAGCTCCAAGGGATGCACATGCACTTAGCACACTAGCAAACATGAATTGATCAGGATTTATGCGAGCCCTTGTCATCTTACAAAAGAGTTCAAGGGATTCATCATAATGCTCATTTTTTGCATATCCTGCAATCATGGTTGTCCATAAAACAACATATTTCTCGAGCATGTTATGAAACACTTGAAATGCATCCTCTATCATCCCACATTGAGCATAGATGGTGACATGTTCTATTTTTGTTATCAACATTTGAATTTTTCATACAATTGAATTTATTTCTCATGATAATGATCACGGTTCTAATTTTATTGTAATGTGGCAGGATTATCGTGGTAAATCAATAGCGTCCTCAGAATAGGTAAATGAACAACAATTTTCGAATTGCATTTTATTTCTGTGGCGATCAATTATTTTATTTGTTTACATAACTGAATTATCATTTATTTAGTTGAATATGTAGTTGGTGGGACATGATGTTGATGATGATTCGCTCGGCAAAAGGGATTTGTATGAATCCTCCAACCCTACGATTTTAATAAGGAAAATGATCAATAAAGGAAACAAGGAACTAGCTCACTTGTTAGATATTCTAGATCAAACTCTTGAGGTTGAAGAAAGGATCAAAGAAGTTATGACAAGTCTTAACACATATAATGTAATAACCATAATTTCAAGTTGTTTTATTTTTATGTCATAAAATCAATTATGAAAGCTTGATTTTCAACTTTTACATTATTTAAGTGCTCTAAGGTTTGTCTCAAGTGCGATAAGGATGTTGGCTGTTGAAGATCCTACTCCCATAGGGCTCTTCAGAACAACTCATGGAGGTCTAATATTGTGCCACCTATTGTAAATCCCAAGAAAACATTGAACACTATAAAGTAAAAATGCTTTCCAGACGAAGCTCTCACTGCATGGATTTCTGAAGGAATCCCTTCAACTTTGGAGAGGATCATGAGAATTGTAGG
>JASDQU010028806.1:7688-19334 GCA_032191745.1 Picea mariana
TTCTTCTTCCTTTAATTTTTGTCCACAGGTTTCATCAATTGTTACATTGATGCTTTCCACAACTTTGTTCAACCTCAGATTGTAACACTTGTATTCTTTCCTTGTACTTGAGTAACCAACAAATACACCTTTCTCCACACAAGATTTAAACTTTCCTATTCTTCCATCTTCTCTTTCGATGTGGCATTTTCTTCCAAACACTTTGAAGTGCTTCACATTTGTTGGTCTTCCTTTCCATAGCTCGTAGGGATTTTTTTCATTGTTTTTTTTAGCATTACTATGTTTTTAATGTGAACTACTATATGCACTACATATATCCAAAAAACATCTGTCATTTTAGAATCCATTAACATTGTTCGAGTCATTTATTGTATTGTCTTGTTCTTTCTTTCAACAACTCCATTATGTTGAGGTGTCCTAGCAACAGAGAATTGCCTTTTTATTCCATGCTTGCTACATAAATCCATAAATTTATTCGAAGTAAACTCTCCTCCATTATCATATCTCAAACATTTGATTTTTTTAATACATTTCATTTTCAACCATTTCCTTGTAAACCTTGAAGTTTTCAAATGCTTTTGAATTATTCCTGAGAAAGAAAACTGCAGTCATTCTTGTATAATCATCAACATAAATTATTTCTCACCTTTTAAACCCTTTGTTCTAGTTGATCCAACTAGATCAGTATGCAAAATTTCTAGTGGTATTTTCGTTGAGTATTCCTTTGATTTGAACATGGTCTTTGTTCTTTTTCCTCATTGACAATGCTTGCATACTGTGTTGGTTAGATTCATGATCTGGGGAATTTCTCTGACTGCTTCCTTTTTGCTGACTTTAACGAGGTTATTGAAGTTTATGTAACCCATTATTTTGTGCCATAGGCAACCTTAATCTTCCTTTCCTAGACAACACTTTTCATTTCCAATTTCACTTAATACATATATGTTACTTGAAGTTGTTGCAGTTGTTGCAGTCAATTTTCTTCAACCTGCTTTTCTTATCTCACACTTCTGTGAATCGAATGTAATCTTGTGACCTTGGTCAAACATTTGAATTACACTTAAATATTATGTTTCATATCTTCCACTAGTAGAACATTTGTTTCATTGGTATTCTTATTTCCAATTATGATTGTTCCTTTTCCAATTATTCTAGATGAGTCATCATTTCCAAAAGAGAGTGATCTATATATTTCCTTTCTTAATGTAAGAAAATTGTCTTCATCACCTATCATGTGTTTTGAACAACCATTGTCAACATACCAACCACGATTTTTATGCTTAGATTGTAGAGTGAGTGTGCATTCTTCATTTCTACATTGATTCTGCTTTCTTATCCATGTTCTCTTCTGAGGTTTGTGTCTATGATTGTTGTTATTCTGTTGTGATTCTCTAGAAGGGATTGTCATTCTACAATATTTGGCAATGTGTCCAAATTTGTTGCACTTGTAGCATTCCACTTCAATGCTCAATGATTCAAACTTTTTGTAGCTTCTTCTCTTTGTTTCACTAAACCTTCTTGGATAACCATTTTCTGTATGACATTCAAAGTTCTTTATGTTCCTTCTATTAGCTCTGCAATTTACATCTTTATGTGCAAAATTATTGCATGCATAACATAAACCAAAATAGATAGTTTGATACATGGGATTTGAATATCTTCTGAAAGGAGTTACTCTTATGAATCCTTCATTTTCCTAAGTATTGTTTGTTTCTGATTATCGTTGATTATGAAATATAAATATTCTCAGTGCAGGAGTGTCCCTGTGATCTTTCTTATAGAGCTTCTTATCCTCTCTGGTTGTTTCTGAATAGATTTTTGGATATATTTCTTGATATGTCATTTTGGAGCTTGATCCCTTTTCTGTCTAATTGTATCCAAGTACGAACTTGTCATGATTAGGGCTTTGACTGCTGATAATGTCATCCAAGACTTTTGAGTTGTTCTGCATATTTTTCTTTTCAATATCCTTTCTCAATGTGACAATCTTTGCTTCCAAATTTCCAATGATCATGTCTCTTTCTTCTAATTGTTCTTTGAGTGCTTCTTCAATTCTTTTATCTTCTTCTATTTGAACCTTCAATTCCATGATGATCTTCTCTAGTTCTTAAGTGTCTTCTTTCATGTCTAGTTGTGCTTGGGGATTCTTGTTTTTCTTATTTTCTCTTTTTATAACTTCTATAGCACTCAACAATTCTTCTCGGTACTCAACTTATGCCTATTCATATTCTTATTCAATGTCTTATTTATCAAAATCTTATATTACCATGAATATAACTATTTCTGTCTCACTTTCACTGACTTCGTCTTCATTTGATGAGGAGTTGTCTTCGTTTGTGTAAACAATTTTCTTGAAGACTTTTTTTTGGGTATTTTTCCTTTAAATGTTTGTTTTCTATTTGAATCATCTTCATCATTTATTTTATTTTTATTATGAGGACATTTGTTAGAAAAATGACCAATACCATCATAATTAAAACAAATCAATGGAAGATTACCTTTATATCTGTCGTCAGTTCCCTTTTTCAATCTTCTGACAAAGTTGGCCACTTCTTCATCATCTTCTGATATGTCATTGTTGTTTCTATATTATTTTTCTTTTTAATTTCCCTTTTGCATTGACCTTTTGGATGCTTTCAATGTTGCATCTTTTATACATGGATTTTCCTGTTCAGTTCTCATTTCATAGGTTGTGAAGATTCCATGTAGTTCATCCATGCTTATTGAGTCTAGATATTCTCTTTCTTCCATTGTTGATATCTTAGGAGAAAATATTATAGGAAGAGATCTTAGTACATTTTGAACAATTATAGATTCTTCAATTTATTCTCCCAATCCTATGATTACATTCATTGTTTCATCAACTTGTAAGAAGTAAGATGCAATATTCTCATCTTCCTTCATCTTTAGTTGTTCGAATTGGCCTTTGAAGGTTTGAAGCTTTGTTTCTTTGACTTTTGAATCTCCTTCATAAATATTTTGAAGTTTGTCCCAAATATCTTTAGTGTATTTACAATGTATAAATTTGTTATATATCGAATCAGAAAGACCATTTAGAAGTTCATTTGTGGCTTTGGAATCATTTAGACTGAGTTTCTTTCCATTTTCATTTGTTGGTGGAACTGTTGGTTCTTTGTATCCATCTACAACTGATTGCTAAACTTCAAATCCCTGTGCATGTACATATGTTTTCATCCTTCTGCTCCAGAATGCATACTTTTGTCCATCAAACTGTGGTATTCCATTTTTATACATATTGTTTCTCTCCATGATCCACCTTTCAATGGTTAAACTGATTTATGAAGTAACTTGCTCTGATACCAATTGTTAGATTACTGAGAGGGGGGGTGAATTAGTAATAGAGATTTTTTATCCTTTTAACCATAGTATGCAAGTGTTATTTATCTTTATGATCAATATAGCATTATCATCCAATAATTGCAGAGTAAATAAACAATGAACACATGAGAAATCATACACATACACAGTACACCAGTATTTTTACGTGGAAACCCAATGCGGGAGAAAACCACAAAATTATTTTTCTTATTTGTATTTAAGAATTACATTCATTGGAAGCACCAAATTCCTTTGTTTTCTAGCTGTGACTAGAAGGAGGCTCCAAACCCCTATTTTTAGGCTACAAACTGAGGGAAGCACCAAATCCCCATTTCTCTATCTATAAATAGAAGGAGGCTACAACCCCCTATGTTCTCCAGTTACAACCGGAAGGTGGATACAACCACCTACCCTTTCCGCATCCAACCACCCTGAAATATAAATGCCAAATGTAGAAACTGAATATGTCATAGTCACAACCCGTTCTATCAAATATGTCATTGTATACTCATCAACCAATCTGATCTGATCAGATATACCTCAAACACTATACCACAAGTTTGTACCTCAAACCATGTGCTAGAACCTCACTATTATACAACCTCTATATGTACCAATAACTTCAGCAACAGACCTCAACCAAAATCCCTCATCAATTTCATAATCCAAATCTGATTTGTAACTCTGTAATAGAACTGGTGTATATGATCACATACCTACAAACCTTCCTTAACTTTAAAAACAAGAGACTATCATTTTCATCAAACTTTACTTTAGTCTCACATGACTAATTTTGGATTACTTAACAACCATAAATTGAAATAATAATAAATATGTACTTGTAATGAATAAAGATATGAAAATAGTACACAATGTTCTTCAGTGTCTTGTCTGCAATTATTCTAGGTTTCATTGGTTGGAACCTCCCAGAAAAGGATTTATAGCAAAAATGACATACCTTGTTGAATTATGGCTTATTCTAGTGAGAGAACTTGTAGAGCATGCCCCACAAGGAATATTTTTTATGGATATGAAAATGGTACACAACATACCGCATCCTGTAATATAACCAATACATTTGTTCTTACTAAATTTGTATATGTTATGAAGACGTTGTGACGTTATCCGAAACACCTATTTTAGACTAGTTTTAGGACTAGCCACAAACCCTATTTTCCATAGACTGTACTCCCAATATAAAATGACCCATAATATGAAACCTTTATCACAGTTTCTTGGATAATTTTTCACAACAGCCTCCATATTTCTCTATTTGAATCATTCTATAAAACAAGTTATTGCGAAAATGGTGAGATGACCTGTAAATGACATACCTTAGAAAGAATCATCAAAAGACTTTATCCTCCCTTGAATTTTGACCTTCTTTATTTTACCTTCCCTCTGAAATCTGTCTTAGATATCCTTTGGTTACCTCAGTCACTTGTAGATATTCAATATTCTCAATGGATACTAATGGGATACCCTTGCTCTCTTATTTATACTCTCCAAGTAGCTTCCTCTAGAAGTATCCACTTAACCACTTTATCCACTTAACCAACTTTCTCCACTTAGCCACTTTTTCCACTTAGCCACTTTTTCCACTTAACCAACTTTGCCCACTTAGTCACTTTGTCCACTTAACCAGTTTGTCCACTTAACCACTCCATCCACAAATAGTAAACTCTCCAATTCTAGTTGCAGCTAATTTATTTTTAACTGTTTTTCTTGTTGCAACCACTTAACCCATGATTAACCACTTTGACTGGTCTGTTGAACGCATCGCCCACACTAAGAGGTGGGGGTGAATTAGTGTGTGGACTATTATAACTTTTTCTTCTCACAGGTTAGCAATTAAAACATATTTGAACAGATTAAGAACAATCAAATAATAATTACAATGGACACAGAGACAGTAGATGTTTGTATTAGATTTTGTATAATTGATATGAATATTGTAATATAAATATATGTGAAAGAGGATTTTCCCAACATCAACTTATTTGTTTCAGAACCAAATGAAGTAAACAGCACCAAATCCTCAGAGAGCACCAACTCTCAAGAAAGACCCAGCTTGTTGATAGAACCCAGTCTATCCAAATAGAGTTTATTCAACTCCAGTAGTAGTGATCCATTATAGAATCAACTCTATCTCATGATCAGAGGTATATCATAAAACACTCATCACCGCATTTCATCTTCTCTCTGAAATTTGCACCTTCTTCGCTTTATCTTTCCTATGATATCTTCACACAATTTTCGCTTCTACATCTCTCTCTTATATTCACATGGACCTCAGGTCCATATCCGCCTATCAACTTCACAAGCCACGCTTCATACACTAGCATTGTTTCAATTGAACCAATCATGGTTTTATTTATAGTGTCTTATGCTCAAAACTTGTTTAAATTGTTGAGTTGACTTGTGCAACAAGTTATAACTAATTTGTTCAATTATGATAACTTTTGCGACCACCAATTCATCAATATGAGTCTTCAACGTTCCACTTGGCATCCCCATTTCCTTTTACAAATCGATCATATTCATGGATCAATTTCCTTCATATCTGTGATAATAGAGATCGACGCTTCCTTCAAACCAGTTCATATGATCAATGGTGTAGAACCATAGGCTTAACAATTTAAGTGACCCATACATTATTCCCTTTAAAATCTCTTGACCATATGACCAATGACAGTGACCTCACATTAGGCGAGACGAGTTCTTGAGCGTTTATCGATTCAACAGTCACGATTCAATCTCCTGAAATGGACGATTGTTAGGACTTCGAGTCTTCGCCCTTCAGTTCTTCGTGACTTCCAACATTTCAAACATCCTTAATACAATATCACCGAATATATCAGAGGGTTCACATTACATCTCGGAACCAGATCAATGCTTAGTGTTAATCCTTACACTCATCATTCATTGCTTAATCCAATGGCCAGGACTTTAATCAAGAAATGATATGTATGGAAACCTTTTACTCCATGACTTTTTCTATTATGCTTATGATGTCCTTCCACTATATTTTGATCAACGATTGATAGTACACCCGACATCAAATCGACGGTTGATATCTCCTTTGGGTCTTCGGACTTCAGATATTTTGAGTCTCAACCCCTTATTTCCTTTGTACATCAATATTTTGAAGCTGACAAATGGTTGATGCCTATCCCTCATAGATTAACGGTTGAGATCTCCTCAGGTCTCCAGACTTTGGAGATTTCAAATCTCAACCCATTCTTTCCTCCGTACATCATTCTTCTGGAGCTAGCAATTCATTGACGCGTGTCCCTTTCTCAATCAACGGTCAATATCCTTTCACGTCTCTGAAGTTCAGAGATTTCAAATATCAAAACCTCTTCTTTCCTCTGGAGTGATCACCTGCTATGTAAGTCATCAACAGTGGAGATCGCTTACTATTAGTTAACATTTCCTCTTACACTATCCTTCCACTGTAGTAGATCGACAATCAAGAATTCTCCCAAAGTGATATTTCAGATCAGACATATCGTGTCCACTTTGGGACTACGACATTCGAGACTTCGGGACTTTGGGCACGTGTTGGTGTATATTTTCTGAAGAAAAACTCCTAGAGTGACGTAAGTTTCTTACGTCACTTACTGACGTGTCACGAGTTGAGTAGTTGCCACGTGTCACTCTGATTCATGATTTGCACATACCTTAAATGTCGATTCAGATTAACACTTGTCATTCTCTGATTGTTCCACGTGTCCTTGCTGATGTAGACTATTGACATGGTCTATCAACATATATCTCTCGATGTGACACATGTTCTTCTCCTGGATCTAATAGTTGTCTTGAATTTTTAACTGTATCTCAGATCGACGGCTGAGAGCGACTTCAGACCTTCATCCTTCGGGACTTCAGGATTTGTGACATTCATTTGTGGTAAAACTCCCAAATCAATTCTCCTGGAGTGACGTAACTTTCTTACATCACTTGTTGACATGGCATGAGTCAATTTCCTCTTGACAATTTTCATCATCTGATTATGCCATGTGTCTTTGCCAACGTGGTCTTCCATGCATCCTTGCTCACAAGGTTCGCTGACGTGGATCTCCCACATGTCCTTATTGATGTGGTTCGCTGACGTGGATTTGCCACACATCCTTGCTAACATGGTTTGCTGATCAACAGCCCTGATCCAATAGTCCTCATTATGTCCTCTAAATCCGATGGTCCTTATTCACTTCAGATTTCTGGGCTCCAGGTATTTCAAATCTCAAATTGACGGACCGTAAGTTCCTCACATCTTTAGACCCAAAGTGAAGGATGTTCATTTGATCAGGATCTTAGATCAACAGATCGATCTGTCTACAGTGTTGCTCTTCTATATTATCCTGTCCTTCCACTTTAACACGATCCAACGGCTGATGGGAATTCGGCTAATCAAATTCTCAACCATTTCAACTTTTCCTATCCTTCCACTAAAATGTGATCCAATGGTCATGAAGACACTCGATGCAAATCAACGATCGACGGTAATTGCAGAACCACAACTTGCGAGAGAGTTAACTCATCACCCAAACTTTGCAATTGGAATTTGTCTGTTGCTGGTGATTCAACCACAATCATTGATATTTTGAAGCTATAAGTGACTAATTGTGAGATTGGAACTAGCGCGACGTTTAATTCTCCTTTCAATCTCCGCAATTCATCCCTGCTGTAGATTTGGCAATTGCGCATCCAACGGTCACAATTTAATCTAACTTAAACTCATTGTTTGTAGGATCAACCACAATCATAGATCTTTGAATCTATGGGATCTGACAATCCAGACGAATTGTGAGACTATAACTGGCGAGTAGTTTAATTCTTCTTTCTCTCCCCACAATTCATCACTGTCATTGATCTGGCTTGCAGATCGATGGTAACAATCCTCCAACGATCCTCAAGCCCATGGTCACTGATATGACCATTGTCTGTTATATGAGATGATCACCACCATCAATTTCCTTGATCGTATGACTGTTGAGACTTCTCACATTTTCTTGTGAAATGGTCGACTTCTCAATATTTCCATCAATCTCGATGATACTTCTTCAATGCGCTTCTTCCTTTTGAGCTTTGATCTTCATTTGCTAACCCTTCTAAGCTTTTATCATAGGATTTTTTATCCTATCGTGATCAACAATAATCATGAATTTATTCATATTGTTCGCTTCTTCTGATATACTGTGCAATGCCCTTTTCCTTCTGATCTTTGATCTTCATACTATTCTCTCCTCATGTTCGCTCCTCCTCTTGAGCTTACACTTATGACCTCTGCATACTGTTTGATATCTTATGCTAACTGATATATTTTTGACATCAATGACAATCTCATCTGTGGTAATTCATCATTAACAATAGATCATCACATTGAATTTTGACATCAATGACAATATGTCCAACAATATCCCCCTTTGTCATTGAGGGAAACACACTAACTTCATATACAAAACTCCCCCTATGATGATGCTTTCCTCTTATGAGGTTTTATTCTTATGAAGTTTTATTCTTATGAAGTTTTCTTATTATGAAGTTTTCTTCTTATGAAGTTTCTCTCCCCCTTTGAAATCAATGGAAAAGGGTTTTTCCTCTTGTAGTAAGGCTCTCTATGTTACTGACTAGAATCTGAGCTTGGGTAACTCTTCCTGGAGTCATGTTCTTCCAGCCATAACTGACTGACTCCCCCTGTCAATATGCTCTCTCTCTACTTCTGAATACTCTCCCCCTTTGTTTCTGAATAGGTAGTTCTTCTTGACAAGGTTTCTCCCCCTATTAACTAACTTCTTATCTCAGTTGATTGGAATTTTTGTGTTTCAAATGAGTAGTCTTCTTGATATAAATTTTTGTAGTGATCGAGTCTTTTCAAGACTTAATCTAATTACTTTATTATTTACTAACCAAAACTTCCCTTCAATTTTGTATTGACTATTCTCCACTTGTTATTTCTACAGGATGTCATGTACCTCATTCTATACATCAGAATGTTGCTTCTATGGATGTTACTGTCCTAATAGAACACTTTGTAATTGTAGCTCATCTTATTCAAAAAACTCTTGGATCTGCCCATTGATTCTCATCGGTCTCTAACCAGATGTATCTGTTTTTATCTAAGATGCTTATTTACTATACATTGCTCTAAAGTTGTCTGAGACAACCTTATACTATGCTTGTCACATGAATGCAACTATTTTTGTAGCAATCAACTTCACTCATGTTCATTTGTTCATTCTTTTCTATCCACATCTGTGAGTGTCCTGGTTTCTTGAACTTTGTTCTTTGACCATCTATTACTGCAACTTCATTTTTCTTCCATGTTCCATTTACTCCTTTTGTCATACTGTATGAAGTATTTCTCATTGACTGTTTTCTTGAGTTCCAAGAGTTATAGGCTTTGTGGCCATATCCATCACAACTATAACATCTCATAATGTAACAATGTGCAGCAATATGTCCAACATGATTGCAGTTCCAACATCTTATACTATTTTTGAACCTACCAACTTGTTTTCTTCCATGATGCCTACAATATAAGGCTTTATGACCATATTCATTACAAGAAAAACAATAATTGCTAAAACACTTTCATACCTTCTTTGATTCATCCATGAAGGTGTCTCTCTTCTGAACTTGCTTTGAGGTATATGAATAGATTTTGGATGTCTTCCTTGATCTGATCTTCTAAATTTTGTAGCGTTTATTTTATTCTTTGAACGTGAAGAACCTAAGTCATACCTGCTTTCACTATTTAAAAATGAAGGAGATGTTTAGACCTATCTTCATCCTTTAAAAATGAAGGACCTGTGTAGAACCTATTTTCATCTTTTACGAATGAAGGACCTACATCAGATTTCTTAGGAGTATTTATTTCTTCCTTGTTTTATCCAAGACTGGATTTGTCATTTGGTGATCTCTAACTATCCAAGATCTCATCCAGGGTCATGGAGATGTTCAAGAACTTGATTTGGGTGTCTGACTTCTCAACCTTCTTTCTAAGATTCCCAACTTCTGCTTCCAGCTTATGGCAGGATTCTTCTTTTTCGTCCAACTGGTTCCTTACTACCTCTTCTCTACTTTTGGCTTCTTCAAGTTGAATTTTAAGATTGACATAGCTTTCACTTAGTTCTGCAAGGTTTTTCCTTGGTTCATCATCTTCATTCTTTTCTTCTTTTGCTTGATTGATTTCATTTTTCAGTCTCTTGATTTCCTCTTCCTTTTCTTTTGTTAGATCAATAACTTTTGTTCTCAATCTTTTGATCTCTTCTTCTTTGTTTTCCAACTGAATATTTTTCTCAGATATGATTTCTTTATTCTATTTGAGCATTTCTTTTATTTCCGGGATATGATTCTGATTGCTAAGCTCATCATCTCCCATCTCCTTTTCTTTTACTTGACTAATTTCTTTCTTCAGCTTCTCAATCTCCTCTTCTTTCTCTTCTAATTGATTGTCCTGCTCATATATTATCTTTTCACTGTCCTTGAGCATTTCCTTTATTTACAAGTCATGTTTTTGACTCTTTTCAAGAAATTATTTTTTGTAGTCATGAAGATAGCTATAGTCTGATTCATTATGGTCATAGAGGTATTCACAGAGACTCTAATCAACCTTTTGTTTGGCCTTTGATAGTTTGTGTTCTTCTTCTTCCATGGGATAAATGATAACAGAACATTTTGTTATTGTATCTGAGTCTTCTTCTTTACTTACAGGGGAGGATTCATTATTGCAATCGAAATATTGTGGACAGTCCTTACCTTTATTGATGGCTAAGTCTTCATCTTCATCCTTGATAGGAATGTCTTCAGTGTCTTCATTTTTTATTTGATACATCTTTTATAACTTCATCCATAAGTCCTTGGTGGATGTGCATAGTCCTATGCTTGCCCTGACTGTATCTGATAATCCATTGATAATAATCTTTAATGCCACTTCATTGTTCTTCATTGCTCTTCTTTGGAATGTAATTTTGGATAGATTCTTTGATGTAGATAAATCCCAGGGCTTGCTTACTATTGAATTCCAAACATCAAATCCTTTTGAATTCAAATATTGTTTCATATTTTTCTCCATGAGGAATAATTTGTTCCATCAAATAAGGGAGCTTCAATTGCGGATAGAGCCATTTTTCCTCCTATTTCTTCAGGATCTACCTTCCAGTGGTTAAACTTTTTTTTGAAGGAAACCAATTGTTGAACACACTGCCCGCACTAAGAGGGGGGGTGTGAATTAGTGTGTGGACTATTCTAACTTTTTCTTCTCATAGGTTAGCAATTAAAACATATTTGAATAGATTAAAA
>JASDQU010028806.1:28776-50432 GCA_032191745.1 Picea mariana
TATTTGATTGTATCCAAGTCCAGACTTGTCATGATTAGTCATTTGACTACTCACAATGTCATCCAAAACTTTTGTGTTGTTCTACATATTTTTATTTTGAAGAACCTTTCTCAATGTGATAATCTTTGCTTCCAAACTTCCAATGATCCTGTCTCTTTCTTCTAATTGTTCTTTGAATGCTTCTTCAATTATTTTATCTTTATCTATTTGAACCTTCAATTCTGTGATGATTTTCTCTAGTTCTTAAGTGTTTTCTTTCTTGTCTAGTTCTGCTTGGATCTTCTTGTTTTTATTCTTTTCTCTTTTTGTAACTTCTATAGCACTCAACAATTATTCTCGGTAGTCAAATTTTTCCTCTTCATATTCTTCTTTGATGTCTTCTTTATCAAAATCTTCTATTTCCATGACTAGAAGTCTTTGTGTCTCACTTTCACTGACTTCATCTTCATCTGATGAGGAGTTGTCTTCTTTGGTGTAGAAACTTTTCTTTAAGACTTTATTTTGGGTTCTTTTTCCTTTATATGTTTGTTTTCTATTTGAATCATCCTCATCATTTATTTTATTTTTCTTATGAGAACATTTGTTAGAAAAATTACCAATACCATCACAATTAAAAAAAGTCAATGGAATCTTACCTTTATATCTGTCGTCAGTTCCCTTTTTCAATCTTCTAACAAAGTTGGCCACTTCTTCATCATCTTCTGAGATGTCATTGTTGTTGCTATATTCTTTTTATTTTTGCTTGCCCTTTTTCTTTTACCTTTTGGATGCTTTGACTGTTACTTCTTTTATACCTAGATTTTCCTATTCAATTCTCATTTCATAGGCTGTGAAGATTCCATGTAGTTCATCCATGCTTATTGAGTCTAGATCTTCTCTTTATTCTAGTGTTGATATATTATGATCAAATCTCATAGGAAGATATCTTAGTACCTTTTGAACAATTAAAGATTCTTCAATTTCTTCTCACAATCCTATGATTGCATTCATTTTTTCATGAACTCATAAGTAAGATGCAATATTCTCATCCTCCTTAATCTTTAGTTGTTTGAATTGACCTTTGTAAGTTTGAAGCTTTGTTTCTTTGAATTTTGAATCTCCGTCATAAATATTGTGAAATTTGTCCCAAATATCTTTAGCGGATTTACAATGTACAAATTTTTTATATATTGAATCACAATGACCATTTAGAAGTGCATTTGTGTCTTTGGAATTATTTAGACTGAGTTTCTTTCCATTTTCATTTGTTGGTGGATCTGTTGATTCTTTGTATCCATCTACAACTGATTTCCAAACTTCAAATCCTTGTGTCTGTACGTATGTTTTCATCCTTCTACTCCAGAATGCATACTTTTTTCCATCAAACTATGGTATTCCATTTTTATACATATTGTTTCTCTCCATGACCTACCTTTTAGTGGTTAAACTGATTTATGAAGGAACCTTCTCTAATACCAATTGTTTGATTACTGAGAGGGGGGTTGAATCAATAATAGATATTTTTTATCTTTTTAACCACAATATGCAAGTGTTATTTATCTTTATTATCAATATATCATTATCATTCAATAATTGCAGAGTAAATGAACAATGAAAAAGTGAGAAATCATACACATACACGTACACTAGTATTTTTACATGGAAACCCAATGTGAGAGAAAACCACAGAATGCTTTTTCTTATTTGTCTTTAAGAATTACATTCATTGGAAGCACCAAATTCCTTTGTTTTCAAGGTGCAACTAGAAGGAGGCTCCAACCCCCTATTTTCAGACTACAACCTGAGGGAAGCTCCAACTCCCCATTTTGATGGCTACAACCAAAAGGAGTCTACAACCCCCTATGTTCTCCGGCAACAACCGAAATATGGCTACAACCACCTATCCTTGCCCCGTCCAACCACCTTGAAATATAAGTGCCAAATGTAGAAACTAAATATGTCACATTCACAACCTATTCTATCAAATATGTCAATGTATATTCATCAACCAATCTGATTTGATCACATATACCTCAAACACTATACCACAAGTTTGTACCTCAAACCACGTGCTAGAACCTCACTTTTATACAACCTCTATCTGTACCAATAACTTCATTAACATACCTCAACCAAAATCCCTCATCAATTTCATAATCCAAATCTTATTTGTAACTCTGTAACAGACCTGGTGTATATGATCACATACCTACAAACCTTCCTTAACTTTAACAACAAGAGACTATCATTTTTATCAAACTTTACTTTAGTCTCACATGACTAATTTTGGATTAGTCAACAACCCTAACTTGCAATAATCATAAATATGTACCTGTAATGAATAAATATCTGCAAACATGTTTCACTACTTGGAACCTCCCATAAAAGGATTTATAGAAAAAAATGACATACCTTGTTGAATTCTGGCTTATTCTAGAGAGATAACTAGTAGAGCATGCCCCGAACAGAATAGTTTTTGTATGTATATAAAACCGGTACAAAACATACTACAGACTGTAATCTAACCAATACATTTGGTATTACTAAATTTGGATCTGTTATGAATACGTTATCACGTTGTTACCCGAAACACCTGTTTTAGACTAGTTTCAAGACTAGCCACAAACCCTATTTTCCACGGAGTGCAACTCCCAAAATAAAACGACCCACAAGATGAAATTTTTATCACAGTTACTTGGATATGTTTCACAACAACCTTCATATTTTTCTATCTGAATCATTCTAGAAAACAAGTTATTGCGAAAATGGTGAGATGACCTGTAAATAACATACCTTAGAAAGCATCATCAAAAGACTTTATCCTCCCTTGAATTTCGTCCTTATTTACCTCACCTTCCCTGTGAAATTTGTCTTATATATCCTTTCATTACCTCAGTCACTTGTAGATATTCAATATGCTCAATGGATACTAATGGGAGACCCTTTCTCTCTTATTTATACTCTCCAAGTAGCTTCCTCTATAAGTATCCACTTAACCACTTTGTCCACTTAGCCACTTTGTCCACTTAGACAACTTTGTCCACTTAGCCAATTTGTCCACTTAACCACTTTGTCCACTTAACCAACTTTTTCCACTTGGCCACTTTGTCAATTTAACCATTTTATCCACAAATAGTAAACTCTCCAATTCTAGTTGCAGCTAATTTATTTTTAATTGTTTTTCTTGTTGCAACCACTAAACCCATGACTAACCACTTTGACTGGTCAACTTAATTTAGGATCTTCTAGAATAATTTGACTTATTTGGCCTTGTATGGGCTTCTAGATAACTCATGAGGGTTTTCCAACTTCATATGGCCATAATTCCCTAACCGTGAGGAGTTATGTGATGTTCCAGATATCACTGGAAATGGCATGACATATACTATCCATATAGAATATTATTACATGTAAATTCACTGATCTTCATGCCTTTATACATAAATCAAATTGAATTACCTTAATCATACTGTTGGGGCTACTAGAATTTGCTATTGGACTTTATTCATTGCTTGACATCAATGACAACCAACCTAATTAATCAACAATCTCCCCCTTTGGCATTGATGGAAACAATATAATGCAATACTTAAGTCATATCGTTCATGCTCTCTGTGTGACCATCGCTCCCCATAGAAACATGCCTATGTGCTCTCTCTCCAAGAATCTAACTCTCTATCCTACATCTGATAAATCTCTCCCCCTTTGACATCAATGGAAAAGGTAAATTTCCATCTGGGGCTGCTCCCCATAACTAAACTATCCTTGGGGATACTCCCCCTGACTGAACTCTTCTTGAAACTACTCCCCCAACCTGAACTGTCCTCTTTATGGTGCTTCCTCATGTAAATATAAGACATATAAGATAAGAATTCAAAAGAATTCATTTTGGACTAAAAATTACTCTGATTCTCCAGAGAAGAGACTCAAATGATTCCCTTGGAAGCGATTTTGTAAATATATTTTCCACTTGTTCTTTTGTTCCCACATATTCAACTCTGATTTTCTTCTCTGCAGCCTGTTCCCATAGAAAGTGTTTTTTCATAAATAGGGAGCATTGTCTGCATTTTGATTTCTTCCATGAGATCACTTGAGCTATTCCACAACCTTATGTGAGCGTCAGTTGTGTCCTTTTGGGTAACCAGTTTATTCTTGAAAAGGGGTTTACAAGTGTCAAAGAATATATGATATAAGATTCTTTATTTATCGGAATAGACCAGTAGTGTGGTGGGGGGAGTCTCACACATATCTTTCCAACCGAGCATATTCTCTAAAGCCTCATGGGCTAGCTAATACCTTCCTTGAATCTCTACCAGTTTATTGTGTAGCCTGATTTGTTCTTCTCAACCAGTTTGTATGTTGTCGAGAAGATTTAGGAATTATTTCTTCTCTACTACAAACCCCTCGTTTAGCTCTAATTCCCGGATTTTGGTAGTCTCCACAGGAAGTGTAGATGTCATGTTCTCATGTAGGGATATTTTAGCTTCTATATTTCTACTTCCAATTCTTTGTCATGTGTGTCTTATTGGGTCTTCATCCTTATTTCAAACTTTGTGTTCATCTGATCTCTATGTCCTTGTAGAGATCTATTCAAATTTTCTCCATTGAGAGTGACAACTACTCTTGCAATGTTCTCGAACTGTAAAGTAATCCTATATTTCACATCTCTTAACTCTTCATCCAACTAGGTAACCCTATTTTTGGTAGTGTTTAGGGAACTATTTACTTCAAGGACAGACAAGGCATTTAGTCCTGCAAAATCATTGAGTGTAGATGCTTCCTAAACAACATTCTCTTCAGGATCGGGCCTTGCCTTCCATTCTACTATTCTCCCTAAAGATGACTTTGATATGGTGTCTTCTCCTATTTTCCTTTTATTCAATATCTTTTCACTACTCCTTGTTTTATTATCATAATAGTAATCTCCAATGGCCACCACATTTCCCTAAAAATTCAAGGATTGAGAAGAAAAAGAAGAATCCCTTGGAATAGCATTGAGAAGAGTGTATTATTGAGGTGGCATGTTCACAATACCCATATTGGGCATTGATGGAATGCTTGGGGTCTGACTCAAATCCTGCAAGTGATTTTGGTTCAATATATTATCTTCCTTTTTCTTAGCCTCGACATATTCAACTGCCCCTTTATCCTTGGATTCATCGGCCAATCTCTTGGTCTTTACCTCATTATATAATTTATTTCCATTGGCTTCTTCATCTTTCTTCATTTGAAGTGAAGTATGTTATTCCTTATGTTCATTTCCTTTTCTAATTCTTTCCTCCTTGGCTTGCATTATTTTATACTCTTCCTTAGCTTGGAGTCCCTTTTGTTCTAAATTTTCCTCTTTTCTTCCTTTTTCTTGCTCTTTAACGTTGTTTTCGACTTGTTCCTGTTGGAGAAATCTATGTAACTGGTCAATTGTCACTCTCTTCATTTCCTATTGTTCACATTCAAACTCCTATTTGGTAGCATCATTGGGTAATTTATGTAGGACTTCTTCATACGATAGTGTTCCTTTAAACATGTCTTCTTCAAAATCAATTATATGGATGTTAGAGTGGGTGAGCCAAACATATCTGACATGGTTGACTGCAATATCATGTGGGTCATGGCCTTTAGGATCTCCTATTCATAGGTGTATCTCTTTTAGGGTTTCTTCCTCCTTTATTGCATGAGGTCCATTGGAAATGGTGTAATTATCTATGTGGATTTAGAAAACAGGTCATATCTTTTTGTTGCTAATTAGGAGCAGTGAGGTGACACTTGACCCCATGGTTTGGAAAGTAATCTCTCTCATCAACAAATAGTATGCGACAAATTAGGGTAAAAGGTGTGGGCCTCCAATAGATCTGGGAGGATCTCCACACATGGGAAGGATTTTTACTTTGCTCTCCATGTTGAGTTGAAATTGGTAACGAAGTGGTGAAAGGGTGAACTTATTCATTTATGAGTTTTATTTTCTCATGCATTTTGTTAATGCTTTGTGAGAAAAAGGTCTCATGCATTTTTTTATGCTTTTATTAGATGCCCATGAACTTAATTATGCTTTATGAGCTTTTGGAAAAACTCATACATTATTGATGTAAAATGATTAATAATTGTGAGGGAAATTAGACTCGCGTATTTATATTAAATTATAATTTTAGAAATTGGCTTTTATATGAGAAACCACCTCACACCAATTTGCAATTATTCTCAATTATAGGTGGAGAGAATCAAGGGATTGGTTGAAGAGTCTTTGGGTAGTTTTGATACTTTTCCTATTATTATGGATCTAGAAATTAATACTCTTTTATTTAAGAGTAAGTGAGAAAAAACTATATAATTCCTTATGTGAGCCATATTCAAAAAAAGAGAGGAATGAGGAGAGAAATGAAGAACTAATGAGTGGAGTTAGAGAGCCATAGTGCTACTACTCCTAAGTAATTAGAGGCTTATTCATGTAAGGAATTATCCTTCTTGATGTATGGAGAGTTATTAGTGTGAGTAGTCTTCTTGAATCCTCATTGAAGGAGAAGGAATATATTATGTAATCACTTGTGAGAAGGTCCCAACATATTTTGAAGAAGGAATAAAAGTGATCCGTATTCCAATTGAAGCGGGTCCGGAGACGTAGCCCAGGAGGGGTGAACTCTGTTATCAACATCGGTTGTCTCTCTCTTGTATTTTCATGTGCTTTATCCATTTTGAGTTCATATGTTTTATGTATTAATGTTTAAAATCATTGTTATTAATAAACTCATATGCCCTTTAATACTTATGCAAATAATTCATCAATAAAATATTCTCGATTGGAAAAATTGCATAGAGTAAATAATCACCTGTTTTCAGATCAAGTGGTATTAGAGAAATCTAACTACTTTGTGGGATGGGAAAAGGAGCGAAGCATGCAGAAAAAATTCAAGAATTAGAAGAGATAAATCACAACATTGAAGCTGAAAACAAAGAGTTGAGGAGACTTTTGCAGGTTGCAGAAGAAGAGAAGAAAGAGATTCAAGAGAGATCTCATCTTCATGGAGAAGTCCTCAATGGAATTATTGAAGAATTGCAACTCAAATTGCAATCCAAGGATGATATCTTGGTTAATTTGCATCATGGTGAACGAGTGGAGAACAAAGAGCCTTCTACCGTGGATGCACAACTCAAACCGAGGTATATGATGTTTCTTCATGTTCAATTTCTTCTCAGTATGAAACTAACATGGGCATTAAGCTCCTCATGAAGATGGGATATAGAGGAGGTGGACTTGGCATTCATGGCCAAGGAGTCACTCAACCATTAGAGGTGGTACAAATACCACCATTTGTAGGTTTGGGTTATGGAAAGGAAGAGAAGGGAGAATGCTCAAAGGTTGTTGAAGAAAAAACCATCTCTTCACCATTAGATTCCAAGAAAGGAATCAAGTCGTCTTGTCCTCGTCAGATCAAGGACAATTCGGGAAGGTATGGAAGTCATCCAAATTCTATTATTGAATGTAAAAGAAATGATCGCTGCATTACATCTTCTAACCATGATGTATCCAAGCATCAAACAACGAAAGTTTGGGTTAAGAAGATATATGTGTCCATGGGAAGTGAAACAAATCAGAAACCATGTCTTCCATTTGGGAGAAGAAATGTTGGAAGATCCACCCAAAGTTACATTGTGATTCAAGGAAGAAACCTACTCCAATGCCCACAAAGAAAGAGGCTATGAAAGAGCTTGTGATCTATGTTCAACACCGATCTTTGAAGAAATGCAGTTGCAGATGGAAGGAACCTTCAATTGGTTGGGTAAGAAATGGTTGGAATTTTTGCAAAATTGAAATCCTTCTATTAGCATATTTGAGAACTATGGATTCATGTGATCGGATCGTGTTCTTTACACTCCTATCATGGTCTAAAGTCATCAATTGTGGATTGTGGCCTCCAACTATGAGAAGAAGTAGAGAATGCCAATAATTAGGTGTCTTGTTAATCTTCCAGTGATCTAATCTATTTGGTCTATTTGGACAGTGATCGATCTCTTTAAACAAGCCCTTGAAGTGAGTAAAGGAAATCATTCATGTGTTGGATGACTAGCATATTAATGGTGTTTGTTTAAAAAAAATCAGGGTTCTACCATTTATTATTGGGTAGTCACCAACTCCTGGAAAAAATGACCGGTGGTGACAAAAACAATTCATTTTCTAGCTGCAAGAGAACCATTGATCCCTCGTGATGACAAACAAAGAATATTTATACAGAGAATTTGCAAATCTTGTTCCAGATCGATGCGAATCAATATTGTTTGCTATGATATTTGAAGGTGTTTTATTGCTCTGGACACACTCAGAGCAGAGATTTGGGGCCATCTCTTTGTTTTTAAGAATGAAGTGGTTTGAATCCACCTTAGCCTCAATGCACAATTACATCATCTTTGGAAACTCAAACCCTACATTAGACCTATCGATGCACCATTGACATTGCATTGGGCCTGTTTTTTCCCTCTGCTTTTAGGACTCCAGGGGTTTCTTTTCGGTGGCCAGAGGAATTTCTTACTTACTTTCTACGATCCTTGGATCTTTCAATTGATGCATGTTGATTGTATTGGGTGGCCAATCTATATCTTTCTTTTGATTTGTGGATAGACGTACATTTTGTATGTATTGCAGATCACGAAGGGTGAATGGAGCTTGGAATTTACGGATGTACAATCCACTGTGGGAGGCCACAGTGAATGGCCCTCACATATATCAACACGTAAGAGACCTTGGGATGTATAAATAGCCCATATGCTTCAGCTGGTAGTCATAGTTATTGATGACTTGAAAATTGATAAATGGAGATGCAGCACAGACAAGCCAACAGTTTGATCCATGATCATAGGAGGTGTTTCCAAAGACTTGAGATCATGGATAAAAGAGATCTTATCTCCTTCACTTCCTGCACTAATATGGATGGCCAACGAATTCATCAATGGATAGTATCACAATCATGTTTGTACACGCATAGAGCCAACCTCAAGAGAACTGTGTGCCAGTCGCCGATTCAAAGGAAGGGTTTCTCTGCAACAGTTCTACAGTGAATGTATGTTGAGAAAATAGATTGTGATGTAAAAATGAAAGTAGGTAGTGAGGTTTTTGGTATGAAAATATTTTGAATCCATATCATTCAAGTCGTATTTTGTTGGCATGTTCGCAATAATGGTTGGTGGAGGACGTTGGGCAAAATCCGTGCACGGATCATGGGGAAATCCCACCAGAAGTTGAGATGTGCTTGAGATTTGGCAATGGTTGGCCTCCCAAAGAATTAGTCATCAATATCATAACACAGATCGCGGCCTTATAGATATGTATCCTTCCTTTATGGGTTGAAAAAAAAAACCTCGTTGTTGCATGGATCTTCAGCGAAAATGCTCGAGGGGTGCCAAAACTGGAATGTTATACCTCAATTCTGTAGCAGAGAAACGTGGATTGGTCACAACAAGAGTAGTTGTGGAAGTGACGTGGAGGTATTTTTCATCGAACATCCAAGATCTCAAGTTATAATTGAGCTTCGGAAAAGCGTGAATGAAGTTTACTCATTCTTTTTCAAGAAATCAAAGGATTTTTGCATGTGCACATCGTTTTTAGTGGGGATTTTAAAACCATGGGATTTCACCACTAGTGCACATTTGGGGAATTTGCTTTGATGTAATGTTCCCTTAAAGTTGATTTTGGAACATTGTAAAGGGATTTTAACCACTCTTAAGAGAAAGAGAGAGAGTCATTTTATTCTATGCCTAAGCCTTGATTGGCTTTATTTTTCAAAATTTTAATTAGTTGAATGAGGAGATTTTCTTAAGCAATTTTGGCATTCATTATAAACTTGACCAATGAGTATGATTATAAAATCTTGGCAAATAAGACACTCCAAATATTGTAATACAAGTCATTAGCTACAGGTTGCAATTTATGCAGATGTGGGCTTCGACATTTCAGCTACGACGAACAAAGAAAAAGGATATAGGGGTGTTCCTTTTTCCAAACATTTGTTTTTCAGTAATTGTAAGTGTTGGATTTGCATTCTGATTCTGAAGTACGTGGGTGAAGGAGTCTTGAAAGAATGTTCCTTTTGAAGACATTTGCATACAGATAAATTTGATACTTTTGGAGACCAAAAGGTTCTTTTGTGGGGAGGTGTGATCCAGGAGGATCTCCACACATGGGAAGGACTTTTACTTTGCTCGCCATGTTGAGTTGAAATTGGTGACGAAGTGGTGAAAGGGTAAACTTATGCATTTATGAGTTTTATTTTTTCATGCATTTTATTAGTTCTTTGTGAGAAAAAGGTCTCATGCATTATTTTTATGCTTTTATGAGATGCTCATGAAACTCATACATTATTGATGTAAAATGATTAATACTTGTGGGGGAAATTAGACTCACGTATTGATCATTAAATTAATATTTTGGAAATTGGTTTTTATTTGAGAAACCACCTCACACCAATTTTCCATTATTCTCAATTATAGGTTGAGAGAATCAAGGGCTTGGTTGAAGAGTATTTGGGTGATTTTGAGACTTTTCCCATTTTGAGCCTTTTGAGATCCTACATTCATGGATCTTGTCTTTACTCCTTTGTAATTTGATCCTATTATTATGGATCTAGGAATTAATACTCTTTTGTTTAAGAGTAAGTGAGAAAAAACTATATAATTCCTTATGTGAGCCATATTAAAAAGAGAGAGAGAGGAATGAGGAGAGAAATGAATAATTAATGAGTGGAGTTTGAGAGCCATAGTGCTACTACTACTATGTAATTAGAGGCTTATTCATGTAAGGAATTATCCTTATTGATGTATGGAGAGTTATTAGTGTGAGTAGTCTTCTTGAACAATCATTGAAGGAGAAGGCATCTCTTATGTAATCACTTGTGAGAAGGCCCCAACATCTTTTGAAGAATGAATGAAAGTGATATGTATTCCAATTGAATCAGGTTTGGAGACGTAGCCCAAGAGGGACGAACTCTGTTATCAACATCAGTTGTCTCTCTCTTGTATTTCCATGTGCTTTATCCATTTTGAGTTCATATGTTTTATGTATTAATGTTTAAAAACATTGTTATTAATGAACTCATGTGCCCTTTAATCCTTATGCAAATAATTCATCAGTAAAATATTCTCAATTGAAAACTTTTGTAGAGTAAATACTCACCCATTTTCAGATCACCAGTGGTTCCATACACCCTAATATATGAATAGTATTTACATAGGAACCAATCACTTATCCCTTTCATCCCAGACCTAGCTTCAAAGGAAATTCGATGTCTTGGGAAACCAAAAATAATAGAGTGTAGAGGGGTGAATGAAAGGTTACAAATGTCATAAAAATATCTCTTGTAATTAATTCTTCATAGGTCATAGAATTACACATGAATAGGGGGTTGGTTTTGGTCCCAATTCCACACGAGCTCAAGAAATTTCAGAGATGAACATATAGCATCAACTAGGTGGGTTGACATATAAAAACGGGTATTTTTCATACCTGGGATGTTCTTCATGTGGAGATAGATGTTGAAGGCCAATATGTATTCCTATTTGAACACTTGTCATGTTTTGATGATGGTATGGGCTAGTGGCATCCAATTGGTTTGGAAGTGTGTTCTTTTCTCGTTGCTAGTTTCTTGAGGGTCTCATCCTCATCATCCCACCAATGTTTCATTGGATTTACTGGTCCTTTTTTACATTGGGATAAAAATTTCAAGAATGGCTCCTTGAGAGCAGAGGTGGGAGTGGGTAGATGGTATCTCAAACCAATGTCTGCGGGCCTTAGGGATGCCACATGCTTCCCTTGCTTTCTCACGATGGTTTCGGTGTTTGCATAAGATTTATTGAAGCATCATTGTGCACCCTCATTGTAACGAAAAAGCGTTGGCAGGGCAGAAACCATATGGATGTCACTTTTTTGGATGTTCTAATATATTTCCATGTTCTTGTCTTCTACAGGAAAATATCTAGAATTGAAAATTCTATAGATCTCCTCATATTTAGGATTTTGGTCTTCACCAATGTTTGCAGTGGTGCCAGGTCCTCAGCTAGGTGAGATAAAGTTTCAGGCATGGATGATGACTGGAAATAAATAAATCCCTTTGGTCTTCTAGGATTTTGGTGTTGGGCCTGTAAAATGCACCTTTTTTTCAAATTTTTCATCCTTTTTTGGGACCATTTTCACGACCCTATATTATCCTTTTGATAACATTTTACTCACTATGCCATGCTTCACATAAGGTACATCCTTTTTTTTTAATTATATTATTTAAGTAATAATATAGGGATGTTGAGTGGTTTCTACTTAGTTTTTAATTACTTATGTGGTGGTTTGAAAAGTGTGTACTTGTAGGGTGTGGAAAAAATGCATTAACTCAAAGAAGGGATCTTATCATGCAACTATCTTGGAAAGTTGTTACTTCCAGGATCATGATATCTCACCTGGGCATCTAGCCTTTGAATAATTCTCAAGAGATATAATGGACAAAGAAGACAGTGTGGCAATAAGCCACTACCATGAAACGGGGATACCAGTCGTGGAAGATAATTTAAGACATATGTAATGAAGTCTCTCTATTTTATACTACTAGTGTAACAACATATATGCACTACATATTTTGTGCTAATTATGTATCGATTTGTTTAGATATTTTTTTGATCAATTTTTCTAATCGGTGTATGTATATATAAATGTATTAAGGATCCCAAGACATCATACAGAGAAAAGAACAAAGCTAAAAGAGAATATTGTAGAAACATCATTGAGATGGTTGTATTCTCCATCTTATAATAAAGTGTTCAGTATTTTATTCACTGAGTGTCAACTTGTGATTAAGCTTCGTAGCCCTGCTTAGTGGAGGAAAGGCCCCCTTCACTGGTCAGGTGTTGTTGTTACGTTAGTTTCTGATTAATTAAATTGCTCTCTCATTTTACATCATATCGGTTTATGTGTGTGTGTGTGTTAATATGATGTGTTTATGAGACATTTTTAATGTAGGATCAATTAAACCATGATTGGATTTCAGTTGATGACAATGTTGTAGGGATCAGATTGATTTTTATACTGCTCCTAGGAATTGGTTGATTTTTTGTCATTTATGGAATCTAGATTGATATCGTTAAAGTTTCTTCATGATTGTGAGAGTTCTTTTGCAGATCTATTTCATCTTTAATATATAGCAGGTTCATTCTCTTCATAATTATCCTAGGATTGTAATTTGGATTGATTTCAGACTAGCTTAGTCATATGTGATTTTTTTCTTCATTATTCTACCTAACATATGATACGTGTGAGTTAGCAAGTGTGAAAGTTGCATTGGGACGGTAGATCATTCAAGATAACTAGTTATGAACATGAACTTGTCGTCTTCATAAACTTTGCATGTAACTTTGAAATAACATGCGTACCTTAGATCAATAATTAATGTGAAGTGTTGTTTAAGTGTCTAAAAAAGGAAATTAAAACCACCAACATTTTTGTGTCATTTCTAGGGAGGTTATAAGGGTTTAGGAATCTAACTCCACACTAGGTAGTTGCATTATCTCTGGTGCTATTGAATCCTAATAAGTAAAGATGGAAGGTAAGAACCTATGCATCTATCACCCACCTTAAGAAATAGACTCTCATATCACTTGTACCAGGGCATGTAGAATTTGTGGCATAGATAGGAATGTATGAATAGAGGTAGAGGTAAAGGAAGACCCACGAAAGATGAAAAACCCACTGGTAAAGGAGGTCAAGGAAAAAAGGATATAGGAAGAAAAACATTCATCCAAGACATCATTACAAGGGTAGAATCATAACTTCATCATGTTGCACCTCAAATAAGAATCAATCGTCGAAGGAACTCAGTCAAAATGGTGGAAGCTAAACCAGTAAAGCAATTAGAATCACGGGAAGAACGTTTTGTGGAAACATAATTTGAGTTATGTAACATGGAAGAAGGACAAGGAGAAAGATGGGACCCTCCATTAGACTAATAGAGCCCTATATGGGGGACAAAACCTAAAATTCCCAATCTAGATCAGGGGAGTGCTACCAAACCATCTACACCAGAAACAACTAATCTTGTTTCATCCTAACAGGTACCTCCTAACTTGGGAATTTCGGAAGAATATTGGAGGATTTGGGAGGAAATGGCCAACACAACTTCTACTATTGAATTCCACATCGCCAACACCCCTGGCAATGCACAGATGAAGCCAATCTCCCTGTAATCCCTCCCAAATTTTAATGGAATCACTATTGAGGACCCAGATTCCTTCCTTTTTTATTTTTATGTATTTTGTCGAAGTTGTGATTACACCGATGATTTGCAGAAGCTAAATCAGTTCCAGAACACCTTGAAGGGAGGAGTGCTGAGATGGTTTATGGGTCTGGGAGGAAGTACTATAAATTCCTTGGATGACATGAATAAATCCTTCCTGGAACAATAACAAGAGTACTGTAGAACTCGAGCACTCAAAGAGGAATTTTTCAAGATCTCACAAAAAGAAGACGAGAATTTGGAAGAGTTCATAGACCAATTTTAGTACAATATACAAAGGTCTCCATACAACACATTGAATGGTGACATTTTGAAAACCATCCTAATTCGAGGGATATAGGACGAATGGATGGAACTGTTAAAATTAATTGGAAAAGGGGATATCTTCCAAGAAAGGTACGAGGAGATTTGCAAACTATGTAAAAGATGCTCATGAGGAACGACTAGAGGTAAATATGGAGTTATAGATATTAATGTCATAATAACGAAACTAGCCAACGAGGGAGTGACCCGAATAGAAATTGGAAATTTACTAGAAAACTTCAAAATTGACATCCTTGGAACACTATCTTCACAGTTAGACATTTTTCAAGAAAAACATAAATAATTGGAGGGTGAAAAAGCACTCTCCATCTTCCAGGGAATTCCCAGTGCAAATCATTGAGATCATATCTATGGAATATGTGATGAGGAACATCCCATAAAATCATGCGCATCACTACCTCAATTGAAGGCATTCTACCAAGGTGCCAGTGAAGAAACTGAACTATCTTACTTATTAGGATCTAAGAATCCATGGAAGGTATGACCTCTAGGTATGAATAAATACCCTTCCACATTTATTAATACTTGGTATAATCATTATAACCCCCAACAACCATAAGTGTTTACCCCTCACTAGAACAATCCTCAAAAATTTCAATATCCCCCACCATGGGCATAATGTCCAGCTTAGTCGGCCCAGAATCCACAATGGTCATTAAATTAGTGAAATTATCCTTTTTATGGGTAGTAATTTTGAGCACCCCAACCATATTTTCCCCCCATTTCTACCTCCACAACCTCAATTATGATTTCCTGTAAATACACCAATAAATGCTCCAATGAGTGGTCCTACAATCCGACCTCATCTACCCATCCAAGCTACAACAAACGTCAAACTTCCCAACCTATAACATTAGTTATATTGTATGTAACAATGTACACCTTAGGTCTAGGAGGGTGCTCCACCCAAAAAACTAACCAATAATTATAGAGCAGTCGAAGGATGACCTATCACCTCCTGAAAAAAGGAAAAATCAAGAAGAAAATGAAGACCCTACGCATGTTGTAACCCCTGGAGTAACAACAGAAATACCACATGTGGTTGTCAATAGCCCAATTCACACTCAAAATGTTACTCCTCCATATCTAGAAAGGCTAGCAATTGAAAATACACCCCCCCAACCTGAATTTAATCTATTGGGGGGACTTTAGAGCATGTTTGTTAAAAATCCTCTTTTACAAGCAATAATGGATATACCAATCTATTCCAAGATAGTATGCAAATTATTTCTTAAGAAACCGGGTGAAAAAACCTCAAGGACACACCCAATATACAGGTGTTGGGGAAATTATCTAACTTTATCCTCGGGAAGAACACACATGTCAAATACGATGAACCCGAGAATCCAACTGTCATCGTTCATATCAAATGAAACAAATTCTCCAACACATTAGTAGATTTGGGAGAAACTATTAATATTATGACTAAAGAGCCTGGGTGATGTTAGGATATTTACCTCTTAGACCAACCCCTACTTTCTTGAAATTATATGATCGGTCAACCATCCGACCAGAATGGATCCTAGAGGATGTAATTGTCTTTTTTCATTCATGGGCATACCCAACAGACTTCTTGGTCCTCCGTATGAAATTTCTCCTAGAATTCCATCCCTTGATTTTGGGAATACCATGGTTAGCCATGACCGACACTTACATTGGATGCATGACAGGAAATATGACAATATTTCACGAAGATTCCACGAAACATCTGACCCTCTATCCCCCATAAAAACCCAGTATAGCTTGCAAAGACCCTGTGTGGGCCGATTGTGAAATTGAAAACGATAATGTTCGACCAGTCTTAACAATTGAGCAATCCATAACTTTCAAAACTGAAATAGAGAATGACGTTATTAATAATTTATTAGTAATCCTACCTCTATTCCATAGCATGTGTATTAGCATATATAAACTGCAATAAATAATGTTGATCCTGAAGAGCCTAATTCATAAACGGGAGATGAGGGAATACAAACTGCAATAATTCATGATAGTGTCCCCACTTAAATTGAACCAGAAAAAACATTGAACATCAATTCAAATATGACCCCTACATAGACTTATAAACCGATACAAGTCCTAAAAAGGGAAAAATAATCCTTCGCCTCATATTACAAAGATATGAAGGGAATACATCCTGATCTTTGTACTCACCACATTTATATTACAAAATAATTTGTTCCCACCTGACAACCCCAAAGTAGAATGAACCCTTCCCTTAGGGACATTTTTAAACAAGAACTCCATAAATTGTTGGACACAAACTTTATCTATCCAATCTCCGATAGTGAATGGGTATCTCCTCTCATGATTGTCCCAAATAAAAATGGGAAGTGGTGAGTTTGCATAGACTACAGAGAATTAAAAAAGGCGACACAAAAATATCACTTTCTTTTTCCATTTATCAACCAGGTCCTAGACACAGTCCGAGAGAAGAATTTTTTTTCTTTTCTTGATGGCTTCAGTGGATACAATCAATTACAAATATTCCTAGAATATTAGGATAAGACTAGTTTCACATGCCCATGGGGTACCTTGCATATCTTGTTCTCCCTTTTGGGCTCTATAACGCACCTGCTACCTTTCAACGTGCCATACTAGGTATATTATCTGATCTAATTAACAATAGTGTTGAAATATATATGGACAATTTCACACCCTATGGAACTGAACTTGATAAAGCACTATATAATTTGGAAAGAACACTTCAACGATGTAGATAGACTAACCTTTACTTGAGTACAGAAAAATTCCATATGATGATGATTGAAGGCGTAGTCCTGGGACACTTTATATATGTTGTTGATATTCAAGTCAACCCTACTAAAATACAGGTAAGATTAAGTATACTGCCTCCTAAAATGCAGAAAGAGGTATGCATATTTTTGTGAAAGATAGGGTATTATCATCATTTTATTGAAAATTATTCAAAAATCACTTCCCCTTTATTAGTGTTACTTATGAAAGATACAGGATTTGAATGGACTCACAATTGTCGTTGTTCTTTTGAAAAACTAAAACAACTTGTGTCTACAACTCATGTTTTACGCGGGCCTAATTGTAAGTTTCCATTTCATATCTCTTCAAACTTTTTGACACTACTATAGTCGGTGTTCTCAGACAATAATAAGAAAAGAAGCCGTATGCCATCTACTATGTCAGCTAGAAGTTAGCACCAATAGAGTTAAATTACACGGTAATTGATAAAGAATTCATTGTTTTCATATTTTCAATTAATAAGTTCAGGAATTAAATAACTAGTTACCTTATTTATGTTCACATGAATCACTCATATATTAGGTACTTATTCAATAAACCTATCACAAGTGCATGAGTTATTAGATGGTTATTGTTAATGAAAGAATTTGATATTACCATCGATGATAAAATTGGAAAGGATAACGTAGTTGGATATATTTTATCTAGGACTGTTGAGAATATTGTCAATTCTCCTGTAGAAGATAGCTTCCCAAATGAACATTTGTTTGCAGTGTCTACTCATACCCCACGGTATGTCAACATTTCAAATTATCTCGCTGCAGGAAAATTTCCACACCATGTCTCTCCACGGGAGAGACGAAAGGTCATCCAGCAAAGCACCAGGTTCTCATGGGTGGAAGGTTACCTATTCTAAACTGGATTTGATCAAGTAATTCGCAAATGCATCAAAGAGGATGAGATCCAATATATTTTAAAATCCTTCCGCGATGGCCCCTATGGGGGGAATTTTGTAGACAAACAAACCGGTCACAAGGTACTATGTCTGGACTATTATTGGCCTACAATATTCCAGGATGCAAAACAATACGTAATAGAATGCAACATATGTCAACGGATGGGCCAACCCATCCAAGCTGATGAGATGACATTGCATACACAACTGGTAATCGATCCTTTTGAGAAATGGGCCCTCGATTTTGTAGGCCCCATTAACCCATCATCACATAAAAATATTATATCCTAGTGCCTATAGACTACGTAACCAAGTGGGTTGAGGCAATGGAACTCCCTAAGGAAACATAGAAGGATGTCATTGATTTCCTCTATGAATAAATTTGTGTTAGGTATGGAATGCCAAGGGAAATAGTTACTGATGGCGGAGCACAATTCATAGGAAATAAGGTCAAAGAACTTCTTGAAAAATTTAAGATTTGACATCGGATAACTTCTCCATAACACTTGCAGGAAAACAGTCAGTTTGAAAGAACCAACAAGGTGTTGGAAACTATTCTCATTAATAAAATTGCCAGACACCTTCATGATTGGGTTTATTGATTACCCGAAGCCCTTATGGGCTTACCGAACAACATGGCATAGAACAACAAAGTTTTCTCCATTTAAACTTGTGTATGGTATGTGCCCAATATTTCAAATAGAATTTGAAATTAGCACACTCAGGAATGCAATGGAAGTAGAATTAGTTCTTAAAATAGCATAGAAGAAACGGTTAGAACAACTTCATGAGCTCGATGAAATCTACTTGGCCACACTACAACACATAGATATTGTACAGCAACAACGAGTGAAATGGCATGACCGACTGATTAAAAATAATTTGTTCCATCCAGGGGACTGGATGCTCTTGTATGATTATCGATTCAAAGAATTTAAAGGGATGTTGCGCACTAGATGGTTGGGCCCTTATGAGGTAGATACAGTCTTTGACAATGGGAGCATCAAATTGGTAACCATAGACAGAGAACATACTCCACTACTTTCTAATGGGAATCAACTTCTCTATATCATTATCTGACTTTAATGGATTCTCTTATCAAGCAATCTTGTTCCAATCTTCAACTCGAAATGTCACCTGACGAAGGCCAATTCTCCACACCCACACCATCATCATAAATTAAAATAAATAAATAAAATAAAATAAAATAAAAATTATATATATATATATATATATATATATATATATAGATATATAGATATATAGATATATATATTCTAACTGTGAAAACTCCTAGGAGCGTAGCTGGACAAACGACAGATGAAAACCAACCTCCGGACACTTGTTATCTAATAATAATAATAATAAAAAAATCCTTTCTCTACAAATTTTTGTCAATTCTAATCTTTGTCTCTAAGTTTTTGAACATGATAAATTTTGTTTTATTTCAGAGAAATTGTTGATACTTTTCAAGTAACAACACCACCATCATCATTTGTTGATACTTTTCAAGTAACAACACCACCATCATCATTTGTTGATACTTGTCAAGCAACAATAGCATCATCATTTGTCGAAACTTGTCAAGTAACAACAACACCATCATCATTCGTTGATACTTGTCAAGCAAATACATCATCATCGTTTTCGAACACTTCTCAAGTAACAAAACCATCATCATCAATTGTTGATACTTGTCAAGTAACAGTCGCAACAACATTTTTCGTCACTTGTGAAGAACAATATCGCCAACTGTTGGTCCTTCACTAGTACAAGTTGCTACCTGATAAATTCCATCACTATCAACTGTTGAAACTCCAAGTGGTGGCACAATACTCTCATTCTACACAACACTTGTCTTTTTGTGTTCGTTCTTGCATACTCTCATCCTCTCATACAACCCGAATATCAACTCTTTCAAGACTATGAAGACTAGCATACCTTATAAATTCAACCACAGTATGGCATGCGCTTACAAAGAAAAAATGGCTTTCCCAATGATACATTTATTTAGTGACACTCCATCACCTATTCCAAACATCATTACCATCCATCATATTGACAACCATCAGGTATACAACTCAAGCTCCATGTATGGTAAGTTTAAATCAGGTATGAGACAACTTGACCCTTATTTATTACTTTTACTAATCACAATTTATAGCTTGCTTGTTACATGTCCCATCCACCTACCCTTCCCTCAAACATGGCCATCCAAAACCTTAGTTGGGGGAGGCACCCTCTTTGATGTTGTACTCGATATATATCCCCCTTATTACTGAATCAAAATTTCTCACACCCACCCAATTCAAATAAATAACTTACCAAATTTATAAAAAGGAAAGTCCACCCCGCAGCTTTGCATGCACCAGTCATTTTGACGCTACTATCAGTTTAGCTACACAATCAGAGGATCAGTGGTACACCATGAAGCGAAGGATGTAGGAAATTTGCAGGAGAATGAAGCAGTTTATCAAATATTTCAAAACACAATTTGGACGGTGTATTTCAAAAATTTGCAGGGTTTTGACATGGGAATTACCCTGAATTTTTCCATAATTTGGTTGAAGATAAATCCATAATCAAAGGCATCGAGATTAGGGTAACAGAGGAAACAATATCAAGACTGATTGGACTGCCTCAGGAGGGAGACAGGTGGTTTGGAAGGAGATCATCATTGGAAAAAGAAGCTAGAGAGTTTACCAGGGGAGACAGGCTTCTGCAACCTCGCGAGAAAGGGTATGCTCGATATTCTTTGCCTAACATTTGGAAGGAGGTATCCCTCTTCACCCATAGGTATATCACATGTGAAGGGTGATACAAGGTAATATTCACTTACAATCTTAAGTTTCTATCACACTTATGGCATAACATCCTGCTAAACATTTCATACTTTCTGCTAAAAACTCTGCACCATATGGTACACATCACGAGGGGTGTGAAGCACCCCACAAAAAAAATAAAAAATCATGGATTAGTCAAATTGTTGGTCCTTGATTCCATGGGTAATACTCAGACAACATGGAGGAAATTTGTGGGATTTTTGGGAGGACCTATAGAATGGAAACATAACAGATAAATAGGATACATAAGTGAACACATATAGAGTTCTAAGGGGATATGTGATCAAGATGATGACCCCGAAGAGGTCGAGGAGAAACAGGAACTTGAAGACCCAATTTCGCCACCTTTGGAGGAGAATGATGGGAATGATTAAATTGAACCTCCAGGTGGATACTGTCATTTTTCTGAAGTCGAATAAATGCCATATGAAATGTAACACCCTGTTTCCCCCAATCTGTAAAAATAATTATATTGGCCAAGAACTATGGCAAACTCAAAGATGTGAATGTGTGATTTGAATGGACCTTAGTAAAAAGGTCCATGAATGTAAATAATTTTATGAATATATATATATATATATA